>BQNB010096128.1:1158-25702 GCA_026074375.1 Tanacetum coccineum
CCCCCTTCTACAGTTTCCACATAATAGACTAGCCAATACCTACACGTCCAACTTTTAGTACATGCCAGAAACTTGAAATACCTCGAAATGATGGACAAGCAAAAATCAACTCATAATTTTAGGCTAAAGTGAACAATATCAAGCAAGGTATGGCAATGGTTTCCCTATATCCAACAAACTAGCTTCTTCATACTTATCAATGGTATAAGTATCAACTAAGGTTTCCTCTAAAGGCATACCATCCCAATTACAACAACTAGTTTAATTTAAGTAGCAGACGACATTTATTCTTTATGGAGATTAGAATTAATCATTACAAGTTATAAACTAAGAGTTATGGCCTTAATGACGATACATAAGATCTTAATACATTTTCTAATTTTATTTCTTAAGAAGTATAAAAGAGGTGCCAACCTAGCAGGGCTTAATCACAAGACCATCATAACCCACTGGTGGGAAG
Organism: Tanacetum coccineum; assembly: GCA_026074375.1. Classification (NCBI taxonomy): domain Eukaryota; kingdom Viridiplantae; phylum Streptophyta; class Magnoliopsida; order Asterales; family Asteraceae; genus Tanacetum; species Tanacetum coccineum. Next base: position 1,619 of record BQNB010096128.1, read on the forward strand.
TCTGTTGTTTCCTTGCAAGTGCAGTAAGATATTGATTGCAACCCCTACTCCCCCTAGTGACACTCAACTGATGTATACACAATCATTTGGTATCGCTATGTGTAGAAGTTTAGCGACATATTTGCTGTCTTAAGTTTACCAGCTCGATCTTACTATCACGATATATAATGTGTTCATAATGCAACAACTGTAGGGATAGCCACCAGTTAAAGGAAAAAAATCTTTGCACAAGTCAGACACTTGCTAACATACGTGGCAATATCAGCTTTCATATTCGACCACCAATACAACAACTTCAAATCTTGATACATCTTGTCCGATCCCGGATCGATGAAATACTTAGACTTATGCGGCTCATGCATAATCAAATCCCTTAATCCACCGAATCGCGGCAACCAAACACGATTTCCAAAACAATGCGTTCCATCGGGGCGAAACTCGAATATTTGCTTAATCAATCTCCCCAAATTTTTTGCCTTCACATTCTTTTTCTTCATCGCTTCCTTTTAAGCTTCAAGGATTTTCTTACATAGATCGTTGTGAACAGCCATCATCAAAGCTCGAACATGCAATGGCTTATTCCTTTCTTTACGAGTTAAGGCGTCAGCCACAACATTCGCTTTTCCAGATGATAACGAATCTCACAATCATAATCACTTAACAACTCAATCCAGTAACGTTGTCTCACGTTAAGCTCTTTCTGATTTAGAATGTAATGGAGACTTTTGTGATTGGTGAAAACCACACATTTTGTCCCGTACAAATAATGTCTCCACAACCTAAGAGCAAAAACAACGGCTCCTAACTCCAAATCATGAGTAGTGTAATTCTCTTTGTGAGTCTTTAATTGTCAGAAAGCATACGCTATCACCTTTTCCCGTTGCATCAACACGGCTTCATAACCCTTAAGTGCCGTATCACAATAAACCACAAAATCTTTCGTTCCTTCGGGCAATGCTAAGATTGATGCACTACACAATTTTTGCTTTAGTGTTTAAAAAGCTTCCTCTTCTTCCTTACCTCATTCGTATTTCTTATCTTTCTGAGTCAATTTGGTGAGTGGCTTATAAATCAAAGAAAAATCTTCAATAAACCTCCAGTAGTATCCAGCCAATCCTAAAAATTGTCTCACTACAGTTGGCGTCGTCGGTGCAGCCCAATTCCTAATGGCTTCGATCTTTGTGGGATCAACATAAACACCATTATGATCAATTAAGTGACCAAGGAATTATACTGAATCCAACCAAAAGTCACACTTAGTAAACTTGGCGTACAATCTCTCCTTCTTAAGCAATTCCAAAATAATCTTCAAATGCTTTCCATGCTCTTCTTCGTCCTTGGAATAAACCAAAATATCATCGATGAACACAATGATGAACTTATCAATATATGGCTTGCATACCTGGTTCATCAAATCCATAAACACAGCAGGCACATTTTTCAGTCCAAATGGCATCACTTGGAACTCAAAGTGGCCATACCAAGTTCTAAATGCAGTAATTGGAATGTCCTCTTCTTTAATGCGAAGCTGGTGATATCCTGATCATAGATCGATCTTAGAATACATGCTCGAACCTTAAAGTTGATCAAATAAATCATCGATTCTCAGGAGAGGATAACAATTCTTAATAGTCAACTTGTTTAATTCGCGGTAATCAATACACATTCGAAAAGACACATCTTTCTTTTTCACAAACAACACCGGTGCTCCCTACGGTGATGAACTCGGACGAATAAATCCTTTCTCTAACAGCTCTTGCAGTTGTGCCGACAACTCTCTCATCTCAGACGGTGCCAAACGATACGGTGCACGTGCAACAGGTGCAGCTCCCGATACCAGATCAATTCAAAATTCTACTTGCCTCGGCGGTGGTAATCTCGGCAAATCATCAGGAAACACCTTAGGAAAGTCATAAATTACAGGCACGTCTTCCAATCGCTTCTCCTTCGGTTTCTTCTCAGTCACATGTGCCAAAAACAAATGACAACCTCGTTCGATATACTTACGGGCCTTAATACAAGATATGACCTTTAGTCGAGACACACCTTTGTCACCTTCGACTGTCAACGTCTTATTTCCGTAAGGTATACGAACAACCTTCTCACCACAAACGATAATGACATCGTGCTTGAAAATCCTATCCATACCAATTACAACGTCGAACGTACCAAGCTCAATCGGCATGAGGTTAATTTCAAAAAGATAGTTCACAAAATTCAAAGTGTAACCTTTTAAAATAGTGTTCGTACTAACTACCCTTCCGTCGGCTAACTCTACCTCGTAACTGGTATCTATTTTAACCGGATCGATATCAAGCATGGAACTAAATCTAGTGTCCACAAAAGTCCTATAAGAACCCGAATCAAATAAAACAGAAGCATAGCGGTTATTGAGTAGAAACGTACCCGTAACCACATTCGGACCTTGCGGCTCAGCATCCTTAATCGCATAAGCTCGGCCACGAGCTTCTCCAACTTCCTCTTGCTTGACCTTCTTTGGGTATCGGTTCCTTGTATGACCTTGCTCACCACAATCAAAATAAGTCCAGATGGGCTGAGAGTTTGCACCAGTGGCAACATTCTTTTCCTTGCAGTACCTCGCTTTGTGCCTAATCTTTCCACACTTGTGGCACTTGATCGTACATGGACCAACATGGCGAGTAAAACAACGTTCACACACAGAAAGTGATCCAGATGACACCTTTCCCTCATTCAGAGCAGTAGTCATAGCTCGCATGTTCCCTTGCTTTTGATTATTCTGCGAAGATTGGCGTGAGTTATCCTTGTGGTTGCTTTTACCACTATTGTTCCCACTTTGAAAGTTCTCCCACTTTCACTTATTTCCTTTAAGAATCCTTTCATTCCTAGCTTGCAACTTTTGTTCCATCAACTTATGTGCCACACACACAACTTCATTTAGATTGGTAGGCTTAGAAGAAGTAACTTCACCCTTGATGTTATCAGTCAATCCTCAGATGTAAGCATCGACTTTCACACTTTTCGGCTTGACCATTCTTGGACACATCAAAGCTAACTTATTAAATCTTTGAGTATAAGCCACCATGTTATACTCCTTGACCTTCAGGTTCCACAACTGGTTTTCCATTCTTTGCAGTTCTTTAGCCGGACAAAACTCCGTTGTTATCAATTTCTTCATCTCAGTCCACCCCATTTAGTTAGCAACATCTAGTCCCAAAATTGCGACTTTAGAGTTCCACCAAGTCAGTGCAGGTCCTCGCAGTGTAGCATCAGCAAACTTAACCTTCTTATCTTCCGCACACTCGCTTATCCTAAAAGTCATTTCTATTTTCTCAAACCATCTCCTAAGCTCAACAGCTCCTTCGGTACCACAGAAATTATCAGGGTTACACTTCATGAATCTAGCAAAAGTGCAATCTCGAACAACAGGTGTGGTAACTTGACCCCTAGCTTGTCCAGATCCACTAGCATTATTCCTAGTATTTTCATGTCTTGCCCGCTCAGCAGCGATAGCGGCATCGACACTTTCTTTGATCATTCGCCGAATGGCAGCTTGAGTCAAAGGTGCAGACTTTTGAGGCATGATTCTGTCATGTCACATAGAAAACAACTTGATAAGCATTCATAACATGATATACTCATAACATGGTACAAAGACAAATCAATCACAACCACAGTCACACAACATCAAGTAGTAATCAAAAGATAGTCATTCATTATTCATCATAGAAGAGTTGATACATAGTTGCATTGTATCATGAAATGATACAAATCGTTACAACCAATATCATTAAGTCTACTAACTGAGGATTTAGTTTAGTGATTACACAATAAAGATACTACTAATGAAACTAAACTACTAAGAGTCATGAAAGAATCCCAGCGGCTCAGATGATGGACTCTCCTCATCTTCAATCGAAACATCGATTGCCTCATTCGGTCTTTCTTCAACACAAATACCCTACGAATCATCTCTCGATAGAACTCATGAGCTCGAACTCTAGTCCAATAGAGATCTCTCTTGACCCGTTCGTTCTGCATACGAAGAAGTGTGTTGCTAAACCTTGCTTCTTCCAGTTCCTTCTTCAACTTCTTACACTCAGCTATTTCTTCAGCATTACCAAGCTTTCTAACCAAATTTTCCATTGCAGCCATTCCTTCTTCCACACTAGATCGCAATTCATTATCTAAATCTAAAACCAGCTTACCATAGTACCCGTCCTTTGCTTTTCCATTCTTCTTGACCAATGCATGCGCTGTCTCGCGACCACACAGTCGTCTTGAAAGAGAAGTCATCCGACCAAAAAGAGAGTTAATGTCCCTCGTCATGAGACCAGGCAACAGACCATCACTGTCCTCTCCGAGGAAAGTGGCAGTAGATGACTCACCTACCTCATGGACACTAGCAGGAACAACCTCATCCTCTGGCTCAACTGTGTCCTCAACCTTAATCACATCTTCAGGCTCTGAATCAGAAGCAGGTGGCTGCGGGTTAAGAGGACCCGTCTCTTTATAAGGAAATGTCAACTCCGGCTCATTCTCATCTTCCTCAATGTCTACTTCCATATCATCTTCTTCTTCTTGAGGTTCTTCTTCTTCCTCAAATTCTTTCTCTTCCGGGTCCTCGTCTTCATCCACTAAGACAGGCTCAGGAATAACAGGAATATCATCGGGTTGATTCGGCTCAACTACGGGTAAGTCATCTACATGATCGGGAGGAATTACGTTTGCCATGACAATCTAGAAAATATCATATAATACTTACTCAATAGTGTTCCAATAAGAATACTATTATCCAAAATAACAGTTCGCATAAATGCGCAACAAACAGAAATTTACAATTTGTGGCATTCTCGTTCAATATATATCTCAAATATACTCCAAACATAAATAATAATTATTATTATATAATCACATAACAATCTATGCATACAACACATGCATAAATATATCAATACATAACAATTTATGCATACAAACACATGCATATACTTCTTCTCTTTCTATATGTAACCAAAATGGCAACGAGGAGTCTTTGGCGTGCTCGGTGTAGAAGCATTATAGTATTAGGTTTTCATAAACTCGACCTAGTTCTCTATAACCCTTATGGTTCTTGATACCACTCGGTACACCCTTATTTTTGGATTGACGACAGAAATTGCAATGGGTGATACTACAATGCCATTACACCAAGATAATAGAAAACGATCTAAATGAGACATTTTACAAACATGTGTTCCATTATTAATCAGAGAAAAATACGTTTAGGTCCCCACAGGGAATCTAAACCCCACCAAAACTTTTACAAACAATTGAAGACAATTGTTTAAAGGACATTATTTTAAAAACAACAATAAGAACATTGTTTTTGAAAGACAAGGAACACCACAATTTAGTCTTTCACAAAATCATCACACGCACGGGACACCTTCCACGCCATCGTTGCCTTCATCCTTGGTTACATAGGATAAAACATGTTTGAAACGTCAACAAAATTGTTGAGTGAAATTTATAAAGTGTTTAATTAATCAATAAGTAATAATCTTTAAACACGTTGTTAGCCTTAATTATATTAAGTCAAACAAGAATGTTATCGGTCTTAGAAAGTCAAACTAGGTCTTGTATTGTAATAGGCTAGTCGGGTTCAACGAGCTTGGATTGTAATCTAATATTGTCTGTGTTTCGGGCTCAAAGCCCAAGTTTAGCCAAGCCCGGCCCGTTAAGAAAGCCCATGAGCCATCTAGAAGGCTAGGGTATAAATACCCCTTCACCACACTTGGTGAAGGGTGTTGGTTACAATTTTCATTCACTTGTAATCCTTCTTTCTCTCTCTAATCTAACCTTCCTTTCTTGTTTCTCTCTCTCCTTTCTCTCTCTAAGATTCCATCTTATTTTCTAACATTTTGGTAAAGAACATAGTTATGTAATGGATTAAATACATGGGTTAACATGTGGTACCAGAGCTAAAGGGGTGTTTAGTGATTGAATTTCGTGGGTTTATTGGTTTGTTTTCTTTGGTTCGAAATAAAGAAAAAAAACAAGAAAAAAAATCAACTTTGATCTTTGTTTCGTAGTTAAAAGTGTTAAAGACTTGTACTTTTGGGCTTAGATCACTTCCTTGCATCATTTCTAAGTGGTTTTAACATCATTTCGTAGCTTACAAGAAAGTTTGAAGATTTTTCTTGGCCGCGTTTTGCCTAACTGAAGGAATGTTCGTCGTTGCGTTTTGACAAAAGTCATTGCGTTTTGACCGTTACTCTGCCCAATTAATTTATTGATTGCGTTTTGACCAAGACTCGTTGCGTTTTGACCAACAATCGTTACGTTTTGATCAAAGATAGTTGCGTTTTGATAAATTGCACTGCGTTTTGTCTAAAAATCTTGTGTGAAGAAAAGGGTTTCAGTAAAACTGCCATAACTTTTGATCCGTAAGTCCGTTTCAGGCCCGTGACCTCTCAAATCGAAGAGAAAAATGAGACGGATTACGCTGTAATTTAGCTAGTTACGAATTTTTTGAGGCCCAAAACCATCGTTTACTATGAGTTATTGACATTTTTCATTTTTTGGAATTTGTGTTGAACTTTAATTCGGACTAAAAGGAGAATTACTCAACACAACAAACACAATCAATCAAACCAACAATCAACTTAATCATACTTGAAATGTCAATCAATTATTCATTCACGGTTTCTTCTTGATTTTGTAAAATCCCGCGAAAGATACGATTCTTTTCTCGGTTTTAATCATAGATTTGTAAAATCCCGTGAACGTTAATTCATTTAAAACCATAATCAAACACTCACATAACACTTAAGATCCGATATTCATTCACAACTTCATCAGAATGTCAAATTCAAATACCAATTTGCAAACTCAATCATCAAATGCTCTTCATAATGCTATCATGGAAGCGGGTAGCAAAGATCGTCCACCAATGTTGGCACCGGGTAATTACGTTCAGTGGAAATCCAGAATCAAGAGATACATTGACACCAAACCTAACAGTGAACTCATCCACTATTGTCTCCAAAATCCACCATACACGTATCAATGGGCTGAGAAAACAGTTCCAGTTGCTGAAGGTAGTTCTGAAACAACTACAGAGAGGTATATGGAGAACTATAAGAATGTTTCACAAGACATACGAGATCAACTGAATGCTGAAGCTGAAGCCGTTCAGATCATTCTCACAGGGATAGATAACGATATCTACTCCACAGTTGATGCTTGTCCGAATGCATGTGAAATGTGGAAAGCCATTGAAAGGTTGAAACAAGGTGAATCAATCAATGTTCAAGATCTTGAAACCAATTTATATTGGGAGTTTGGAAAATTCACATCACGGGATGGTGAATCACTTGAATCGTATTACTCACGGTTTTACAAGATGATGAATGAGCTTGTCCGAAATCAGTGTTATTCTATCTTCGTTGGAAAATTTAAATCTCCATTGAAAAGCTCATATTAGTTACTTTAAAGGTTTGTTTTCATATATTCTTTTAGTGTCATGAATTTATTTGTTGTACATCAATTACCAGTTTGTATAAAAAGATCTCCTTTAATATTTGCTTCATAGTGGTTTGCGGTTTTGTATCGCTATTATATATTTTATGTTGTTCGTTGATTAAATATCTATGGATTTTTTATTCAGTAGAAATTTGTTGTCGGTCAATGATTTTTAAGGTTTGATTATGTTTAAATGGCTTCTCATATTGAATTTGATCTTTGGAATAGTTTGCTGAAATCGCCTTTTATTTGCTTTTTCGAAATGGCTCTTCCTTGATGTTACTGACTTTAATAAAATTAGAAACTTGTCTCGCCCAATGCGATCCCTTTTAACAGGTATACTTTGTGATTTATTATGGTGGTCCTAGCAAAGATGTTAAAGATGGGGGATGATTGATCCGAGTTGTTTATTGTTCACTTTTGTGTGAGTTTTTAACAGAGCATGATATAGACTTGTGTGTGTGCTCATCATGGTTACAGTTAATACTCTGTTATTTTTTAGATTACATGGTATATTTTGACATTTTGTTTATGTGTTTAATTGCTAACTGGAACATTTTGTTATTCACTCTTACAAGACATTTTGAATAGTAAGCATGTACATGTTCATCGTTATAAATTTTGATGATATTAAAAAATTAATAGTGGGACATGTGGAATAAATGGATTGTATGCTTTCTTCAAAAACGTGCATGGTTATGAGTATTTTCATTCTAAAACTCGTCAAAAATCCTTTGGTGATACGTTGAATGTTGTTTACAAGTACACAAGAATTTACACGATACGTTGTTTCAGCAACATCTTTTTTGGAACCATCACATCAAGCGTATGATTGGTGTGATGATGTTGCTTCCATGGCTACCTAAAGCATATTCATCAAGGGCAGTTCTTAACCACAATTAAATGTTTGTAATAGTTGTTGAGTGAGGTTCGGTTGACTGAAATCCAACTCAAGAATTGATTGTGTAGAAAACCATAAATTAATAGTGAATTCTAAAAAGGTGTTTAGATAAACAGAAAGGCTGGTGTCTATATGACATCCAACATGATCAAAGTACGTAATGATTATTTTTTCTTTTGTTTGTGTTATCGTTGCTTATGTTTTGGAAAAAGAATTTTCCATTAGTTTTTATTAATGTTGCTTCAGGTCATCTTTCCGATACGACAGTGATGCTGTTGATGGTCTATTGAATCCTTCTCGTCATTGTTTATAATGGAAATTATTCCTTAATCAATTTCCTTCACGACAGAAATATTTTCCTTTGTTTAAAATTTTATTTATTATGTTATTAAGTGCAAAAAAAAAAAAAAAAAAAAAAAAAAAAACCCCCCCCCCCCCCCCCCCCCCCCCACAAAAAAAAAAAAAAAAAACCAAACCCCCCCCCAAATCAATGTATTAATTTATGCATTGGTATGGTATCAAGTTTGTAAGATTAATTGGCATAAAAATGAATAAATTGCATTTGTTTGTTTGTGAATGCAGGGGGTTAAGAGAAGCAAAAAAATTGAGAAAACTAAAAAACTCTATCTACTTTGGCAAAAATTTCCCGTCCGCCATATGCCTCTCCCTATTTTTGTTCTATTTGCCCTATCTAAATTCTGTTATTTGATTTTTGGATTAACGTTTATTAAAGATATGATTGTTGAGGTATTTGTTGTCTTTAGTGTTAATTTTATCCACTTAATCGCCATTAAAACCTTGCTGCGCATACGTTTTTGAACCCTAATCCTCTTCTCGGTATTGATTATACAGCCCCTAGTGTTCTTCATTAAGGATATTGTTAATCGTTTTCTAAGGGTTTAACGTGATTAATCATGATACGATTCCTATTTAGGGTTTCGTCTAGGTGTTGCGGGGTTTGATTGTGTGCTCTATCATTGAATTATCATTGATCATAATTGATTTTATCATTGATTTATTATGCTGCGTTGATTGGTTCGGTTTCCTGATTCGTTAACGTAGAATGAAACCTAATATTTTAGGTTTGGTTAATTATCTGATTGAAGTCGACCCTAATTTTCTAGGGTTTTATTATGATCTTGTAAAGCGGTTTTGTTTATACTATCTGTTGGTTAAGAGGGTTGGAAGTTCAAGTTTTGTTAGGGGATTTTAGTCAAAAAACACTTAGTTTCTTGTTTCTGATCTGTTTTAGAAGTCCATTCTATATGTTTTATTGTAGTGGTTGCTAGAAGATAACCCTAATTATTTAGGGTTTGTTTCTGTTTCATCGCTTATGTGCAAAACATGGTATGTTTGATTTGTATTGGGTGCAAGCGACCTGGTTAACCTTTTCTTGGATCGATCTTGATCAATCCAGGCTTAGGGTTTTGCTCGTGATTATCTTTCTAGGGTTTGATGCGCGTTGTGGTGTTGTCGTGATCCTTGCATTTGGGATCTGGAAGTTACTTGTTTGCATCTAATGGCTGAGTGAAGTGTTTACATACATGTTAAAGATGATCTCAGTACATGCTGCTATTACGGGTAATTGAAGGCCAGGTTGCTGTGATTTTGGAGATTAGAACATGGTATTCTCTTGGGCAGTCTCTATGAAAGTTAGCCATGATGGCTATTTGGAAGGTCTTGGAAATCATATATGATTATGATGGTTTAAACTACAGTTTTATTTCCAAGATGATGAAGATTTAGAAGTTACGCCGGACGATGAGGCTCAAGTGAACGATTACAAGAGCATATGTTAATTTTTGTTTTCAATATGATCTCCGCATATTAGTTGTTAGGAAGTTTTTATTACTTTTTAGGTTAGTCATAATATTGGTGTATCTTTCTTATGTAGGGAGTTTGTTAGTAGCACGTAGTTGCTTGTAATTGTCCATTTGTGGACTGAGATAAGGGATTTCACCCTTATCCTTTTGTACTTTATAACAACCCAAGAATTTTCATCAACCTATTTTACTATGATCACAATTATATGGGGAATTTTTCGCTTATTGACATTACCTTGCATTGTCAATATCTTAGTATGTCATGTAACTTACATAACTAAAGTAGACGAGCTCACGCAACCTACCTATGTCATCCTATCTTTATATATGTCAAGCAAACATCATAACATGTCAAGTCAATATCATCATATTCTTTTTACACAGTACATTATTCCTATAATGTACCATTCGCAACGTTATATCAAAACGGACTTTAAACCGTTATCGTATACCTCTAAACCCTAATTTCATGAAGGGTTAATATCTAAACTGAATGTACAAGCTTACAAAGCTATGTTAAGTAAGAAACATCTCATTGGAAATATTAAACCCCTCAAGTCAAAGTACAAGTCCTTAAAAGCTCAATATACAAGTCATTAAGCATGATCTCTAAAATAGCCATTTTACCTCCGTTTTACCTCCATTTTCCTAAAGAATCTTGTACAATTCATCAAGTACAAGTTACAAGCAAGTCATGCATTACTTTTTCAATCCATAATCATTCTCAATTCATGAATTCACAAGAAATCCAAGTTAAAAACCCTAACCCAAGCTAAATAGTAACCCGAGACCCGTTTATTGATTTTTATCGTTTTCAATCCTCAACCAACCCTCAAATAAGTTTATTAACTTATTTTGCAATCATGTCAATCCTATTACATTATTATTTCATCATTACTTCATCATCTTATTTCATTTGTACGTAAAATGAATCCGAGGAACCCTAAACATACCTAAATGGATCATTTGACCCGTTTACTCGTTTCTAACCATTTTAATCCCGAACAATCAACCAAGAGCTATTGTAAACTCATAAAATGAATTTAAAATTCATTATTTATCATTATTTTATACATGTCAAGGATCGAAGCTAGTAAACCCGAATAAACTTCAATGCAAGCCTAAATAGACTCGCCCTTAATCATTCAATTTTGACCCATTGTAGCTTAAATCCACATCAAATCTTCATTTATGATTCATTTATACCAAAGGCCCATAAAGGTCAGTAATTTTTTCTTTCATGTTCAATTGTACCCGAATTTATTAAGCCTTGAAAGTCAAAGAAACCCTAATCGAACCTTTAGAACCAGCGGATAATCTTACCTATTTTTAACCCGTTTTAACCCAAACCACATGCTAACTTTTGTTAATACTTCATATTTACAACCCTTAAGAACATGTTTTAATCATCTCATGATCAATACTCACGAAATATAAACCCAAGAACTGAATTCGAGCCCCATGATACTAAAACAGACCCGCAACCCATTCTTTGCATTTCTTACCCATTCTAAGGCCTTTCTTTGCAAAATAACTTGTCCACATGCATACTAAAGCAGCTTATGCAGCTGCTACTACAAATATCTTACCTCCTTTGGCCCCAAATAAGGCCACATCTCCCTTCTTTTGTCCAATACAGCATCGACAGCCAAAGGGAGTGTCCGCACACCATCATTTTAGCTTCCTAGACTTCCACATCTGATTTCCTAGCTTCAACACATCCCATACTAGCCTACACACATGTCTTAATCAGATTACAAGAGTTCCTTAACCCCTTTGCTTGAATTCGAGTATAAATAGAGGCATACATGCTTCATTCAAACTTGCACCACACCTTCTCCTTCTATAACCCAAGTGAGCAACCTTTCTCTGCTCCTTATGATCCTAGAATCATCTAAGAATATCAAGAAGCAAGCCTTGAAGAAATTGAAGCCCCAAAGTAAAGAAACTAGGCGTACGAAGCTAAAAGTCCCGATTTTCGACCCATTTCCAAGCTATAAGCTCATAACCAGGTTCTATCAACTTCATACCTGCTACTACACCCTTATAATGTTCATATGATCCTAAATAAACTCTTGTTAAAATTTCATAACTCAATTCATGCTCATTTTCCATTTTGATCCATGACGTACACCGTAAACCCAATTTTATGTTTTCTATAAAACTAATGTTCATAATGGCTAGAAAATGTTGTTTTATATCTATCTAGCATGACTTAACTAATGTTAAATAACCCACTTTATCTGATTATTAAAGAATTTGAACTTAAAACCCGCGCGTTTACATTTTAAAACCCTAATTTGACCCTGTTTTGCTTCCTAGCTTAACGAATCGTTATTTTAAACTTGCGTTGCGTTAAATCTTCATATTTTAGTTTATTAGTATCTTATTAAATATCTATTAGAAATGTTAAAATAGCTTGCATGGCAATTTGGACATGTTTTGTAATTATTATCCATGCAAGGGGTATATATCGTAACTTTTGGAAACTTATAACTAAAAGGACTGAAAATGTCATTTTATCAAAGTTATAACTATAGGGGTCTATTATGTCACTTTCTAAAGTGCACTGTTTATTTTGTATTATTTTAAAATTGAAGGATCAAAACTCAGTAAAAGTGACAAACTTCGAATGTTTATTTTGCCACTTTTCAATTCTTAAGGGTTCTAAAATGTAACATTTTGAAAGTATAAAAACATGTTCAAAACATTACAAGAAATAACTTTAATTAACGCTTCTCGTGCTTATCATTTCCAGATATTGATCAAAACGCTTAAAACCGATTATATCGTATCACAATACTAGGGAGCTTCATATTAAGGGGTTTCATCTTGGTATTACGTTCTGACTGAGTTGTTGGGTTTACGATTTAAAGTGCCTTGACTTCCTCAAAACGTTCTGAATGATTTGGAATTATGATGGGCCGAACGGTGATAAATATTCCAACTCTATAATCAAAAATCATAACTCTGTATAAAAAAGTCTAAAGTACAATCTTCTAAGACTTGACCATATTTACTCAGGTTGTGAGCGTGGCTGTTTACTATCATTTGCTAATTTCAACTTACTGTTAAGATTGTGATAAGGTCGTCAGCTTTCATTCTGAAATATTTATTGCATCTACCTATCAGGTGAAGTTCATAACCTTGCCTTTACTTATTTTACATGTTTTATAAACCCGCGAGGGGGATACATGCTTGTTACAAACTCTTTTTATATACTCTTTATCTTAAATCATTGTGTTTACTTTTCAAAGAGTTAGTGAATTCAGGTAGCCTCGCATTTCAATCTTTCATAATCCGTGATTGGGGGGGGGGCGGGTACCTGCTATAAATTACGAATACAAGTGTTTTACAAATTACATGCTATCCTGACATATCCATTACAACTTGCTGTCTAAGTTTCTATCCTACAAGTGGTTAAATTTGACGTCAAAGTTGTTAAAATTGAATTTAGATATTTAATGTGTTAATATTACAAATCCTACAAAGTCGTAAATGACTTCAAGGCGTTAAATTGACTTTGGATGATAGGTGTTAGTGGTCATAAATCCTTACATGTTCGTTAAATTTGAACTTCAAGTCGTTTAAATTGACTTTGGGATGTTAATATGGTGATATTTGATCTCATCAAGGGTTTTTTCCATAAATTATTTTATGAAAATTTTTTTTGGGGGGAAACTTTTATTTTTGGGGGGGGATGATATGTGTTTAGTGTATAAATACCTAAAGTCGTTAAATTTGACTTCAAGTCGTTAAATTAACTTTGGGATGTTAATATGTTGATATTATGAGTTCTTCAAGTCATTAGATTGACTTTTGATGATAATGTGTTAGTGCGATGTGCTTAGACAAGGAACAAAACCAGACAAGACAATAGACCAACAAGACAATACGCTGTAACTTACACTGTTACTATGATAATTGCATTCGTTGCAATCATTACTAATAACGGGTGTATAATAACAATACCATTTTCATAATAATTGTGTTTGTACAATTATTACACTATGACTTGTATTCAAACTATTTATCAAACCTATGAATTTCACTCAACCTTTGTGTTGACTTTTTAGATGTGTATTCTTTTAGGTTATTGGCATATACGCACGGAGTGGCATGGACTCGAAGGATGGCTAAAATTGTTATCTTCACATTGAATGTAACTAGGATTTTTGGGACATGCATTTGTAAACTTGATTTTGAAATGAATGATACGTATCTTTAGAACAATCGTCTCTTTTCGGGCTGTTTTCTATGACTATGATTTGTTGTTTCCATGAAGTAATACCCAGATTAGCTTCCGCTGCTATATTGTAAAAATGGGGGTGTTACGTACTTCAACGTTTTTTGGCATTATATATTTACCGGGGAAACCCTTTACCAAAAAAATGAAGGGGTTAAAGAGTGGTTTACATAGGAGATATTGCAAACAAAGTTATGCACTTTATTCCTTCCATACGGTTTTCATATTGGGTACGTTCATAACAACGTCATTTTTTTATTTGGTGACTCTTTTGATTCTATCCCAATGTTTTATTTGTCCCAATATTTTTCAAAGTCTTCAGAAGAAAATAAGGCTTACGAACGGAAGTATCTTCAAAAAACTGTTCAACAATACTCAATGATTCGGGTTTGTAAACGTTGTTCAGTCTTTACGTAACCTCTTTTATATATGTGAATTCATAACAGGGGATGGGTGATCAAGATGATAGCTGACAAGTCAACAAATATGCAACAGGTTTTGAAAAGTGAATCTGAATTAGTTGAAAGAATAGTAGAGGTTAGATAGTGTACTGTTTCTGAAGATGTCAAAGGAAAAACAATGAGATAAACACACATGACAATATGTTTTCACTTTTCCCCAATTGACTATTCACTATAGCAAAGGTAAAGTTTCTTATTTGTTGTTAGTTTTGACAATTTGATCACATTTCAATGCTTTCGAGATCAATGTTATAGCTTTATGAAGTAGGTTACATTGGTTTTGTTTCTCACTTTATGTACTTTTTATAATTTAACCATGAATACTATGTATAAACCTGAATAATCATGTGTGTGTCAAGAAAAAAATAGACTTTTCTTAATGCTTAGATAATTTGTTGTTAATTGTAATTTCAAAGGTATTAATGTTGGTTATATTCGGAAGCGGGATGAACCCTCAAGTTGCATGACTACTTTTTGTGATGTACATGGATGATCTCAGTTTAAAATCAGAAGTATGGATGGAAAAACATGTGATAATTGGGATTTAAATCAAAGCAATGAATGTTTAGATAAGTCACTAGACTCTCAATAGCTTAGTAAAATTTTGATTTTAGGCATTCATTTATGTTATATGTTAATTTGTCTCATGAAAAGTCATTCATACATGTTTGTACATCCATGCTTGAAATTTCAGCTTCAGTGTTGTATTGGTTAGTCCAATATGCTTTTTAATGCAGCATATTGTTTTATGATATCTTCAATTATAGGCTCAATTAAGCAATATATTTTAAATAAGAATGGTTCAATTATAGGATTTATATTTAAATGAGACTTGAGAAGTTTTAAGTAGAAATTAACAGGTCCTAAGAATGATAATGCATGTTAATCTACATATGCTACTATATAGGGTATTTAGTAACTAAGTTCTCGACCAGTTGTAATAGCATGAATGAAACTAAGCATCCTACTTAAGGCATCAATATCCTAGGTGTAAATACCTTTTGTATTTGTGACTTCGGAGATGATGTATTGGACGAGTTCTTTTAATAGCAATTGTAAAGGTACTCAAGTGCTTGATGATGGAGTAAGCATAGCTCTAAGTGAGCATACACCAATGCAGATTCTTAGGAGTTGAAGCATAATGGAAATTTTGGATTATTAGCAAGTTCTGTTAATAAGTTCATACATCATAGGTATTATTAATGGATAGTCTTTCATTGTTTTAGTTTGTATGTGCTCAATAAACCATAATGAATATGATTTGTGTATTACACATGCATTAATGCTTGGCACCGTTACTCCCCTATTTGTAATACATATATAATCAAAAAAGACATCATAAAAGTAGAAGCTTTATCCAAATTCGCGTTTCAATCCACTGTTTGTGATTTAAATAGATATATTATGCTAATATACTAACATGCAGAGCTTTATCTAGCTTCTACTGCAAGAAAACTGCTGCACGTCTGTTGGATCATCAAAACTGAGTCAAACCAGCGTTGAATTATTTTAGTGTTTGGAGTCAAGTGACGATATCGTAGATACTAAAAACTGAACACTTTTTCATGTTTGCATATGCTATTGTTAATATATAAAGATCAGATAAATATATTCGAGATCTTGAAAGATGGGATAAATCTAAAAGTACATTTGCAAAAAATTAAATGGACCTTCAATAACAGTAGCCAAATATCACTATATATTATTTATTTTCACTTTACAGTAAGAGCTTGCATAGAGTGAGATATTACTTAAATGTTACATAGGAATAGAGGAATTTAGATCTTTTTACCATCCTTTTATTAATTCTCAAGAGGATTATCAATTTGGCGAAACCTTTTCAGTCTGGTATTTATTTTTGTGTTTCAAATGTAACTGTCACTTGGCCTTTAGATTAGAATTCCGTAAGTCATATGGATCTGCATGTGCAGCAAAGTAAAGGTGAATTGTCTGAGCGTCGAAACGCTTCCATTAGGAATGTTTATCAGTCAACGCACTCTTAGTGTCAATACATGTTTCCGTTAACTTCTACCATCTTTGGGTCATGCTTTTTCATGTACTAAACATTAGGTGTTTAAATTCTTTTACAAGTGGTAATCATAACATAATAAGTGCAGGTGTAAATCTGCTTCAACTGATGGGACATCTAATACGGTTACCACAAGTTAGTCATTATGTGACTTATTCTAATGACCAGATGTTGCAGACGACTCGCCTAATAACAATTCCACTGCACGTGTCAATGATCCACCTATTAAATCGGGACACGCTGGTAACAATAAATAGCATCATTGTTAGGTGATTATGTTTCGCTGTCTCTTTTTGACCCATTTCGTTTTCTTTTTTCGGTTTGCCCCCCAAGTATACGTTTTGGGAGCGTGTGACATGCCTGTCAACATTGTTGGTGCACGTTTTTGGTATAGAAGCGCCTGAAATACTTCTAGGAATGGCGCCCAAATCAACAAAATCAAACATGGGTGCGACCTTGGTACTTTCAGAAGTGTTTCCACTTGCGGCCTGAAGGTTCTACAAGATATCCATGCGAAATGCAAAGACCAGGGCACATCCTAAAGCGCTCTCAGGTAAGAATTTCTTATGCCATATACTTACTACCTACACAATACATTAACAACATTTTAAATGCAGCTACTGTTTCAAAGCTCTCCTTTTTCTTAAGGGCGGTACCAGTGGAGTCGCTCATGAGAAAAATGGAAATAAGCGGCCTCACGAGGAACATAAGTATATCTTTCAGTTATTTATTGTGTTTATATCCATTAATGTTACTCATATAAATTTATAAGTGGCAACTATTTTTGAGGGTGTTAATATTTTTATGATTTTCTTGGATCTATTTTGATTATCCGAATCGTAATATTTCCATGTATGAGATGATTTGACATACTTCCGCGCAACTTTTTTGGATGGTCCAGTGAAACCCAACAGAAGGATGACATGGATGAAATTCAGGATCATGTATTATCAATTACTATACAAGATAATCAAGTTAAGTTTAAAGTTTAGAGTTACAATAATGAACTTCATTCTGCAGGTTGCTGAAATAATCGTGGAAGATTTGTGGAGTAATCCTCTTGCGTATTTTAACAATGTAAATCATTTTAACCTACATATGATATGTTAATTACTTTTTGGAGTTTTCTTTTACAGATTTATTCTTACAAATTATTTGGTATATTCATCTTTCAGTAGTGGTACTGTAAATTAGATCGTAAGAACTGAAGAACTATAGATGATACATGTTCACACATCAGACTTGCTATTATTAAAACTACATGCTGATTAACTATTTGTAGTGATTTAAATTATTTTGTAGCAAATCAAATCAACCACATTGTTCACTAAGCCATCCATGCTAGCAGTTATTTTAAGATAACGAAAATTATAAAATACTTTTGTAATAACTAACACCTCTAATTCATTTTTATATTTTTCCATGTTGATATTAGTGGCTGCCACCGGATTTCGTAGGATTGGCCGGGATAAATACCAAGGAAACATAGTAGTAAAAAGTCTTGACGGAAACGAAACGCAAATGACCTTGCGTTCGTCCGCTGCCACTATCTTCACCACGAGTGACTGAAGATGTGAAGATCAAAAACGGTCTCTCACCAGGAAGCAAACATATTAATTTTTAAAGAGGTTTGCGTCTTTTACATATCTTTTAGATTTTCAAAATTTCTGAATAATTATTCAAGATATACTATACTTGCAAGGATCTACTAAAAGAAGTATTTTTTTTGGGTAAAAGCGACTCACCCCGGTAAAATATATTACACAAAAAAGCGTTGAAGTACAATGGATATAGGTGGAGTCCTATATCACAGCCCGTTACATGGGCAACAAACATGCACATCAAGTGCAACGAATCAAGCAACCTACATAAGAATGACATGCCACTCTTATGAACTACCAAATGAAGAACACTCGTCTTCATACAAACCATAAACTAGGAAAATACTCAAAGAAACTAAAGGAAGTATTTCAATTTTAAAAAAAAAAAAAGGTTAAGTGCCATTTTTAGGATATCTTTACACCTTTCATGAAGAGTACTTTCATAAGCATGATGTGGTTTAAACATCGTTGCAAGATGAAGCTTGGATTTGGACTTGTGTCTACCACTGGCGTTGACTATCAGGTAACTGATTTTTAACTTGTTACCATTATCCTATAATATAAATAGTTAAATCTGCACTTTTGCATGTTAAGTTACGTATTGTTGGAAAATTATATACATGTGCTATCAGCTAGGCTGAGCTCGGGTGGTATGGGATTCGGTTCGTGCCCACGAGAAAAGATCAACAGGCAAGGGTATCACAACTGACAAAACAAGAAGTGCCCTGATTGAAACATGTTAGACAATGGTATATTTTTAAACTATGTCAAACTAATGTAATCATTTAAGAATGCCTTGATTGATTATTGTTACTTTTGTATGACTATGAATGTATAAATTATTAATTATGTTCATACTTATTATTTGTATTAATTATTAATAACTTTACACGCAAGTTTCTCTATCGTTGGATTGATAATTTGCTGCATTGATTTCATCAACTTTTATTAATTCCTCAGGTTCTTTTTCTATTAGATTTCTATTTCATAAAATTATTCATGTCACCTCATCTTTTAACTTAACAAATGAAATTAGCCCGTCCAACAAAGGGGTCATGAAGCTATCTAAAATAAAGTGTGGTGCGATGGCTGAGGTAAAACCTTGACCCTTATCCAAAATAGTTACATACTACAATAGACTAATCTACATAATTTTTTCACATACATTATAATAAAGAGGTGGACTAAATGCTAAAATTAAGTTGCTCGTGTATCAACTTTAGATCATTGTATGTCAGTCGGAATCACAGGAATATACCATAAAAAAGGATAGTATAAAATTGCAATATAGTGCTTTCATTTGGATTTATTTGTTTACACAAATCTTATGAACATTACGTATTTGTATGATCACAATACTTATCATGTAAACTACTTTTGCTAATCAATTATAAATAATAAACAAGATATCACACGTCATGAATATATCACATGGAGTTTGAGGAGGATCCAATTGGTAGACTTAGATGGGGTTGTAGAGCTCACGGGTCCAGCTGATCCCAAAACTGTTTGGTTGTCTGCTCTTTGATAGGTCACAGTAGTATAAAATTAATATCAGGATTTATGTCATGAAACTCATAATGTGCCGACAGAACAACAAATACTCTCAAACCATCTTAAAGTTAAAAAACATCTTGTCTGTGTTTAATAAAATCCAACAGGTTACATGGTTAAAAAAAAGAAAAAACTAAAAAATAAAAAACGAAACAAACCCGCCCGTTGGGCGGCTTACATAACTAGTAATACATATATAGCGGTACGTGACTAAAAGTAAAATAATTCGTATAATGCATACTTGCATATATATTTATATAACTATTACGTATATACAATCATACACTACAATCTCCAAGTGCGACGCAAAACATTTTACTTCGACGTACCCACAAAGGTACAACAATTACAATTGCATTACGCTTTGTTTACCATAAAGTTTCTATTTTTAGAAAGTTGTCGAAAGTAAGGATAATATAATCCGAACTTTATATTTCATCATTAATTAACTAACATTACGAACCTTTTGCTCATTATAAACCATATTCAAAAGTATACTCAAGTTTGACTTTCAAAAGTCAAACTTCGTAGTTGACTTTTATACTAAAAATTTACCAATCTTAATTTAGCCGTAAAATCTTCGTTATTAAGAGTTACGTGACGAGCCACCTAGCGAAACGTAGCTAAAGGCGAACTCTATCAGTTTTTATCATCAAAAATAACTTTCAAAAATTTCTAGACTCGCTACGAGGCGGTCAACTTTCTGGTCAAACTTGACGTGTTCAAAACCTATTAAAATGACATTTTTGACTTAAACCAACTATCAAAACATGTTTAACTAGCCTATTTAAGATACTAAAAACCATCAAACTTCAATCAATAATCAAATAAACTTTCAATAATTTCCGCACTTGAATCCTATAGCATATAACACATAATACGCAATATCGTCAAATTAATCACACTAGAATATAACTAGAATACTCATAAAGCTATAGCAAAAATCGGTTTTGGCTTCCTTTGTTGGTTCGAAATCGGACGCACACCCCAAACAAACAAACCAAAACTTTTTCAACAAAATCCACCTTCAATAACACTAATCTAACAACTATAAACAACCTTTTTAGATCAAAACCATAAGAACTTAACCAAATTTCTAACTTTCAAAATACTTGTTGCATGTGGTATTTTCTTAGTGGGATGTGTAGGTCTTGATACAAGGATTAAGAAAATGTATTCGGATTATATTGCATGTTGGAAAATCGTCGGATTTGGGTGGTGTTAGTGGTGGCCGGTCGTGGAGTGCACAAAGGAGGGAGGAAGAATAATTTTTTTTGTAAAGAGTAAAAATGTGAAAGTATGACTTTCTTTTATAGGAAACAAGTTTGACATTTTAACACAAATGGTCCCTCCTTCCTTAAAGTCCTTCTATTTTTAGTACAAAGGTTATTTGTTTCGTTATATAGTCGACCAAAGACTCGGGTCACACCACATTCGTACATATTTTTATTATGTCCCACTAATATTAGTTTAAAACATTTAATAAAATGTTAAATCACGTAAAACACGACCTTTAAACACGTTTTTTTACAAAAACACGAGGAAAAGCCATAAAATACAAAAATAAATTAATCACGCTCTCGGAGCGATACTATAAATTTTTCTAACTTTCTCGGACGCTAAAAACAAATAAAAACTAAATCACAGCTTGTAATTTCCCAATAAATGAAAATTTTCACCAAACCTTATATAGCATAAACGACTAAAATATATTATGTAGGAAAATAATTATCAAAGCTCGGGATAAACGTTGACCTGAAACTCGGGTTGTTACATTTCACCCTTTATCCATACATTTATTTTTCATTCTTCAACTCCTTTAATGTTTACCAAGACTTCATTACTAACACCTTGTTGTGATTGTTCCAGTGTCAGCTCATGTCTTAGTCAACATTATTTCCGTTTCTTATTTTTCTCCACATCATACCTAAGGACTGCTATTTCTAACTATGGATTGTCTTCGGGTAGATCCCTCCGGTTCTGGTTGGACCATAGGACTAATACCTAACCTAACCACCTTATGACTTCAGAATCGTCATGAATTAATAGGTTGTTAGGTATTTGATCGTAACCACAAAACCTTGAAAATCAATCAAAGTGTTTGATAGAATTATCAAAATTGTTTGACACTTTGAGAGTTTCATCTTTTGAAAAACTCCCCCTACACACGTGCATCGATTAACCGAAAGTGTTTCACACATGTGGGTAAGAGTGAAAAGCACTTTTAGTCTTTTAGATTACTTATTATTTTCTAGATCACGTTTTAATCACATTTCTCCCCTTATTTTAAATAATAAGTCACTTAGTTTAAAATACCAAGTGATTAAAAATTTTCATGAAAAATTCAAGGGAAGAGGAATATGTCAGCATGAATTATGTCGAACATTTTTCTTCTTGTGTTGTTGCTCCCCCTTAATTTTACATATGTTTGACACCAAAAAAACGATACTAAGTTGTAAATTAGATATAAAATTAAGGTTGAGACAGTGTTGAGCGCACAATTTTGAAAGATTATGAAAATGTCATTGAAGAATTCTTGGAAAATTATGCTTAGACAGTGAATCATCTTATAACAAACATTCAAAAGTAAATTTCACTATTATTACTGAGTTGTTATTAAGAGACTTTTGATAATGTTTTGAATACATAAATATTTTTGTGAATTGATGTATCCAAAAACATTAAAACTTTGGTTTTCGAAAAACTGTCTCTCAAAAATTAACTCATTTATAAAAATGATACCATTTGTTAGAAAATGATTGTCTTTGAAAACTTTGTGAGGAATGGAGTGTTGAAAACATAATTTTGAAAGATTTTGAATTGTCGTTGAGAAATTATTGAAAATTGTGTTCAACTTTTTGAAAAATCACATGTTAGAAGACTTCTCTTCTAATGCTAAGGATAAGCGCACTTATGCGTACACTTTCCTTTTCTTGAGCATAAAACTCTGAATGTCTTGTATAAACTGCTCAAGACCGAGAAAATTGATTTTCTCGTTTTTAGGATAAGTTATCTTTATAGATAAACTTTCATTTCTTTGACGTTCGGGTTATGCACTTATGTGTACATAAGCCACTTTTATTAAGCCTGATTTACAGTCTAAAATAACTGTAAGTCATTTTAGAAAATAGAAATGATACGTTTTGAAACTTTTGAACTCTTGCTCGAACTTCATTTACACACCCGTGTCAATGGTAATCGACATTTCTATGTACGTAAATGTTATTGATTCTAAGAGACATACCGAGAAAATTCTTTTTGGAAATTTTGATTTTTTAATTTTGTATTTGCTTTTTGAAGTTTTATATTTTTGTATTTGGTTTTATAGGTTTTATAATTTTGTATTTTGCTTTATCAAAAATATTTACAAGTCGATGTTTGATGATATATCAAGCAGTCTCTTTTGCCAGAACCTCTAGTTCTACTGAAGTCAAACATCTCTTACCAATTTGTCTAACAAGATACTCAAACCTGTCTTGTGAAAGGGCTTTAGTAAACATGTTAGCCGATTGGTATTCAGTTCTGGCAAAGTACAGTTCAATTAGACCACGTTTAACCTGTTTCTTAATGAAATGGTAGCGGACATTGATGTGCTTGGTATCGGAGTGTTGCACGGGGTTGCATGAGATTGCTATAGCTGACTAAGAGTTACAGTACAATGGTATTTTGTTGTAGTCGAAGCCATAATCCTTAAGTTGTGTCCTCATCCACATTACTTGAGAACAACTTGCGGATAACGCTACGTATTATGCCTCTGTTGTAGATATTGCAGTGCAATCCTGTTTCTTTGACATCCAACTGGCTAGCTTTTCACCTAGGACTTGTATTCCTCTAGAAGTGCTTTTGCGAGTATCAAGGCATCCGGCATGATCGGCATCTGAAAATGTGATTAGTTCAAAACCAGAATCCTTCGGATACCAGATTCCCATATTAATGGTTCCCTTTAAGTATCGAAAGATCCTTTTAATGTAACACTTCGAAACC
>BQNB010096129.1:0-25702 GCA_026074375.1 Tanacetum coccineum
TAAAGATGGAAACTGTGTTTCACATCAGCAACTGTGTTTCACATCAGCAACTGTCCAGAAAGATATCAGGTGAAGTATGCTACCTGCACTTTACTTGACAGTGCATTAACCTAGTGAAATTATTATAAGAGAACCATCGGAACTGATGCTGCATACGCTTTATCATGGAGACAGCTATTGAAGCTGATGACTGAAGTGTACTACCCGAGAAATGAGATCCAAAAGATGGAAACCGAGTTGTGGAATTTGTCGATAAAGAACAATGACATGGCTACTTACACTCAAAGGTTCCAAGAACTTACCATGTTGTGTACCAAAATGGTCCCCGAGGAGGAGGATCGGGTGGAGAAATTTATTAGAGGTCTTCCCGATAATATCTAAGGAAATGTGATTGCTGCAGAACCCACAAGACTATAAGATGCTGTTCGAATTGCCAACCACTTGATGGATAAAAAGTTGAAGGGCCATGCTGTAAGAAATGCAGAGAACAAGAGGAGATTGGACAACAACTATAGTGACAACCGTGGGCAACAATCACCCCACAAATGACAGAATACTGGAGGTCAGAATGTTGCTAGAGCCTATATGGCTGGTAACAATGAGAAGAGGGGTTATGGAGGAACACTTCCTTTCTACAATAGGTGTAGGCTGCACCACGAGGGATAGTGTACTATGAAGTGTAAAAACTATAAAAAAGTTGGGCACATGATAAGAGATTGCAGGGCTGTAATTGCCACAACTACTCAAGGAACTCCAGGGCCGAATCAGAGGGTTATTACGTGTTTTGAGTGTGGAGCACAAGGACATTACCGGAAGGATTGTCCCAAAGTCAAGAAGCAACACCGTGGGAACAAAGCAAGAGTTCTTGATGCAAAAGGCAAAGCATATGTCCTAGGAAGAGGTAACGCTAACCCGAGTTCCAACACTGTCACGGGTACGTTCCTTCTCAACAATCATCATGCTTATATGTTATTTGATTCGGGTGCCGATAGAAGTTTCATATCAAAAACTTTTAGTACATTGCTAAATATCATTCCTTCTACCTTAGACGTTAGCTATGCTGTCAAGCTAACTGACAGAAGAACTTCAGAAACCAGCACTGTGCTTAAAGGCTGTACAATAGGATTGTTAGGACATCCATTTAATATCGACCCGATGCCCATAGATTTGGGTAGTTTTGACATTATCATCGGCATGGATTGGTTAGCAAAGAATCATGCAGTGATTGTCTGTGAGGAGAATATAGTGCGTATTCCTTACTGAAACAAAATTCTGATCGTTTAAGGAGACAAAAGTAAAAAGGAGAAGAAATCAACATTGAGCATTATATCATGTGTAAAGGTGCAGAAGTATATGGAGAAAGGTTGTCAACTATTTTTGGCGCAGGTTACGATGAAAGAAAACAAAGACGAGTCGAAGGAGAAGTGACTCGAAGACGTGCCGACTGAACGGGACTTTCCAGAAGTCTTTCCTGAAGACATATCTGGATTACCACCAATACGACAAGTTGAATTCCAAATCGACTTAGTCCCAGGTGCTGCACCTGTTGCTCGAGCCCCATATAGATTAGCACCATCAAAAATGGAAGAATTGTCTACCCAACTACAAGAACTTTATGACAAAGGATTTATAAGACCAAGTTCCTCACCATGGGGAGCTCCGGTTTTGTTTGTCAAAAAGAAAGAAGGCTCTTTTCGGATGTGTATCGACTACCGTAAACTTAACAAGCTTACTGTAAAGAATCGATACCTACTTCCGAGAATCGATGACTTGTTTGATCAGTTGGAAGGATCAAGTGTGTACTCGAAGATTGACTTGATGTCTGGTTATCACCAACTCAGAGTTCATGATGAGTATATTCCAAAGACGGCGTTTAGGACCTACTATGGTCACTACGAGTTCTAAGTGATGCCTTTCGGGTTGACTAACGCACCGACAGTATTTATGGACTTAATGAACCGGGTATGCAGATGATACTTAGATAAATTTGTGATCGTGTTCATCGATGGTATCTTGATCTACTCGAAGACCAAGTAAGAACATGACGCACATCTTAGACTAATTTTGGAGTTGCTCAAGAAGGAAGAATTGTACGCCAAGTTCTCAAAGTGTGACTTTTGGCTGTCAAAGGTACAATTTCTTGGACACGTGATTGATAGTGAAGTCATTCACGTTGATTCTGCGAAGATTGAGTCAATCAAGGATTAGGAATCACCCAAGACTCTAACAGAAATTCACCAATTTCTAGGTCTTGCCGGTTACTACCGACTATTTATCGAAGGTTTCTCTAAGATTGCCAAGCCTATGACGAAGCTGACTCAACAAAGTATAAAGTTCAATTAGGGTGAAAAGGAGGAAACTGCTTTCTAGACATTGAAGCAAAATTTTTATAGTGCACTGATTTTGGCATTGCCCGAAGGAAGTGAAAACTTCGTAGTATATTGTGATGCTTCTCACAAGGGATTAGGAGCAGTGTTGATGCAAAAGGAGAAAGTCATAGCTTATGCATCCCGCCAACTCAAAATCTATGAGAAGAACTACACGACACATGATTTAGAATTGGGAGATGTGGTGTTCGCTCTCAAGATGTTGAGATATTACCTTTACGACACGAAGTGCCTTGTGTTCACTGACCATAAGAGTTTGCAACATATTCTAGATCAGAAAGAGTTAAACATGAGACAATGTAGATGGTTAGAGCTGTAAAGTGACTACGACTATGAGTTACGTTATCACCCGGGAAAGGCGAATGTGGTGGCTGATGCGTTCCAAAAGAGTAGACCTAAGCCACTACGAGTTCGAGCCTTGGTTATAACAATTGGTTTAAACCTCCCTGTGGAGTTCTTGAATGCTCAGATTGAGGCAAGAAAGGAAGAGAATTATGGAACAGAAGATTTGTGTGGCATGATTAAGAATCTGGAGCCACGTGCCGACGGAACATTGTGTTTGAAAAATAGAAGTTGGATACCCTGTTTTGGTGACTTGAGAGCTTTGATTATGCACGAGTCACATAAGTCAAAGTATTCGATCCACCCGGGATCAGACAAGATGTACCAGGATTTGAAGAAGCTATACTGGTGGCCCAACATGAAAGCAAAAATTGCCACGTATGTCAGTAAATGCATGACTTGTGCAAAGGTTAAAGCAGAATACCAAAAACCATCCGGTTTGTTGGTTCAACCGGTAATCCTAGTATGGAAATAGGAGAACATTACTATGGATTTCATTACTAAGTTACCTAAGACGACGTCTGGTCAAGATACAATTTGGGTAATTGTAGACCGACTCACAAAGTCTGCCCATTTCTTACCAATGAAGGAAACCGACACAATGGAGAAGTTGATGAGACAATACTTGAAGGAAGTAGTCTCGAGACATGGAGTGCCAATTTCGATTATTTCTGATCGAGACAGTAAGTTTACGTCTCATTTTTGGAAATCGTTGAACGAAGCCCTAGGTACTCAACATGATATAAGTACGGCTTACCATCCACAAACAGATGGTCAAAGTGAGAGGACCATCCAAACGTTAGAAGACATGCTACGAGCATGTGTGATGGACTTCGGAAAGGGATGGGACAAACATCTACCATTGATAGAGTTCTCCTACAACAACAGCTATCATACGAGTATTAAAACTGCACATGATCGACAAAGGAGCTATGCTAATAAGAGACGTAAGCCATTGGAGTTTCAAGTTGGGGATAAGGTTATGTTGAAAGTATTGCCCTAGAAAGGAGTGATACGTTTTGGCAAACGGGGAAAGCTAAACCCTCATTATATTGGACCTTTTAAGATCCTCGCCAAAGTTGGAATGGTTACATATCAACTTGAGTTACCCGAGAAACTAAGCCGTGTTTATAATACCTATCACGTCTCAAACCTTAAGAAGTGCTTATCCGATGAACCGCTCGCTATTCCGTTGGATGAAATCCACGTCGACGACAAGCTCAATTTCATTGAAGAACCGGTTGAAATTATGGACCGCAAAGTTAAACATTTGAAACAAAGTCGCATTCCAATCGTGAAGGTCCGTTGGAATTCAAGAAGAGGTCCCGAGTATACTTGGGAGCGCGAAGACCAAATGCAAAAAAGTACCCTCATCTTTTCGCTAACCTTGAATCCGCGTCTCAAGCTACGTCCTAAGATTTAAGGACAAAGCTCTTTTAACAGGGAAAGGATGTCACACCCTGCAAATTTCAGGTCAACATTTTAAACCTTTCCGATTATTGACTTTGACTTTTACATGTTACGCTTGAATCTGACAGTTTACCGGGAAGTTAAACCGCGTAAATTTGAAAAACGTCATCGGGCGCGTCTCGGCCTCAGTTATTAAATAAATTTAGACCTTATATGAGATATTTTAACTTTTCTAAGTGCTTCGTGATTTTTAATCATTTCCGATATTAATTTTAGGGTTTTATCTTTTAAATTGCGTTTTCACATTTTTGACCAAACAGAACCCCGTAAACCCGCAATCTTTTCTTGTAAACTCGAGTTATCATCCGTCAAGCATTGTAATGCTAAACATTTCGTTCACCTCCCTCTCTTGATATATTGGACGCCTAAAACTCAAGACCAAAACACCTTGAGCTCTAAATTAATTCATGAAGCATCTTTTGGATTTCCCATGCATGTGATCATGTAAACATAAGATAGTGACTTATGAGGGAGTCACTATCATGCACTCTTTACTAGTTTGACCTTCCCATGTGACACATACATGTATGTAAAGATTCTACCTGTACATTTGACCTCAACACGACCAACTTATGCATCTATAGTGAACCATGATTTAAAATTTGAACCCATTTGGGTCCTTGTAACTAGTTTCAGCCAAAACCATAAAGGCACACCCCTTTGGTGTATGTTAGCCACTTGATGCTTCCAACCAAGTCATAAAACCCTAGTTCACTCCTATAAATACATCTCATATCACACACGTAGGGTTATCATTCCCATTTCAAAGCCACCAACATTTTCTTTCTCTCCTCCCTTTTTGCTAACCCACGACTCAAAACCCCTCACTAGGGTTTGAGTTTCCTTAAATTTCTTACAAGATCCAATCATTTCAAGTTCATTTCCAAGGTTATCTACGTTATATCCAA
The DNA here is from genome assembly GCA_026074375.1 of Tanacetum coccineum. Lineage (NCBI taxonomy): Eukaryota > Viridiplantae > Streptophyta > Magnoliopsida > Asterales > Asteraceae > Tanacetum > Tanacetum coccineum. Next base: position 5,108 of record BQNB010096129.1, read on the forward strand.
GTGTTGTTTGGTTGATTTCCAAGGGTTTTCTCACGGTTATAAAATTAGGGTGTCTAATTTTAGAAGTAGGTTTTAAAGATCTAGTCATTTTGGGTATAGATCTTGTGATTCTCCACTTGTTTCTTCATTTTTGTAAGCATTCTTGGCCCATCTCTTGTTTCATTTCTTTTATTCATATGAATATTGTTCAAGTTTAAGAGTCCACGTGTTTGTGTTACTTTTATAAAAAGAAATGATAAAAATATCTTGACAACTTTTATAAAAATGGAAGTATTATGTTTGTTGTTTTATAAGCTATGGTGAGATGAGTTGAAAAGTGGGTTGCAAAAATAGATATGATGAGGTTAGGATAGATTAAGAGTGGTTTTGTTGGTTAGTTTTAGCGAAAAAGAAGTTAGGTTGGACTAGACACTATGGCGGTCTTATGGTTGAGTCTATGGTTAAGTCTATGGTACATATTCGAAAATGTGAGTTGCTGATTGAAAATGTAAAAGAGGTTGTAGGACACTTAAAAATGTTTTCAATAGTCGAAAAAGTAGTTTTTGGATAGCTCGTTTCGTATAGATAGATTTCCGTATATTAAACACCAAAAATAGACTTTAAACGGCCAAGTTATGACGGAATGAATTTTGAAACACTTTTTGGAAAAACAAATAATGTAGTTGCTGATTGGATTAATAAATAAGGTTTATAGACACTTTTGGGCTTATTTGAGCTTTTAAAACCTTAGCGAAACGTATAGAAACCTTAGGATATTAATTGGAAACTTTAGAGATGTCATACACATTTTTATGAGATGTCGAGACTAACAAAAATGTAGGATTTCTAAAAATGATATATTTTAGCACATATTAGTTAAGTGAACATATGAGTTAAGCGTTTAGGTCGAGATAGTGCGTTTAGGAAAAATGGATATATCACTTTATAGGGGACGGTATTAACGTCCCGAAACTAAAAACTTACCCAAAATAGAAAGTTACTAAAAATGGCAATTTTCGGATAAACGTCGGAACTTAACGAAAAACTCTATAATTTTATTTAGTCATACTTGATTAAATAAACTAAAGCAAAAACTCACATGGATGTCTTTTCTCTTGAAAGCGTATCGTACAAGTTTCGGTTATCTTTCATTTTCCTAAGACGCGTTGTTTAGTTAGGTCGCGTGTAGGATCCTTCGGCTTTATTACTTCTCCGTTGATTATCGATTCACCACTTGTTTAAGGTGAGTTTATAGCCCCACGTTTTTACCGATTTACAAATGCTTTATACTTTGGGGGTGAGAATCATTGTTTGCTTTTAAAATTGGACACAAGTTCTTAACGTGAGTTTTACATGTTTATGTGTTGCCTAAGTTTGCTTACAAACCACTATTGCCCGAACTATCATGAACCGTTAGTCACCTATGGCCAATTGGATTGGTTAAGTGAGCGCGAATGAATAAATAGATCTATTAGGACTAATTACCCCTATCTGGTTTGGTTCTAAATTAGCTGCGAACAAACAGATATATGTCATGTCGATTGTGCGTTGTGGTGGTCTTTGGTTTGGGACACCAGTTAAGGGCAGGAATACTATGTGGCATGATATGATATGCCCTGTTTGTTTAAACATCGGTGTCATGTGCTAGCGCAGACAGAACATACTTTTATGTGATGCTGGATCTGTTATAGTAGTCGCATACGTTTTGAAATCTTGTGGTCCACTCTTGTACTAACTTAAACCTACGAATTCACTAACATTATATTGACGTTTTAAACATGTTTTCTCAGGTGCTTAACTTGGCTTGATTCTTGATGCTAAATGGAGTCTATGTGCTATGTGACTTCGCCAATTTCAAGACTTATCTATTTATATACTCGTTGTCATTATCAAACTTTGTTATGCTTCCGCTACTTTTAACTTTTCATATGATTGATTGTAAAACTTAAATTAATTTTCTTTATGCAACGAGTACAACATTTTTTCAAATGTCCATGATTAGTGGTCGTTCTTTATTGCTTTGTGTTCGGATTGTTATGACGTCACGCCCTCAGACACGTATTTTGTCCAGGCCCTGTTTGGGGGTGTGACAGATTGGTAATCAAAGCCAAGGTTATAGAGAACCAGGTAGTTATACTAGGTCTAGTCTATAACCAGTATGTGATCCTATGTGCCCTAATGGATACTTACGTGTTGTCTACTTCTATATATATATATATATATATATATAAAAAAAAATAAATATATATATAAATATATATATATATATATAAAGAGATTCCTATAATACTTGTGGCTATTATATATTCCATATTTAACCTGCCATTCATTTCATCATTTCTTTATGCCTGCATGTTTCAAAAAAGGAGAATTTGATATAAAACTTTTGCTTGTGCAGATCATGGCAGCTTTAGCTATTGCTATTTCTTCTAATTCTTCGGATGAGAGTGTGGGATCACCGCCCTCTCGGGTTATTCTTTTTAGTGATATTCCTACTGTTATTCTTTCTACTTCTGTGGTTGCTACAGAGACTTCTACTGTTGCTCCTGTTATTTCATCTGCCGCCCTTGTGGTTGAGACGACTCTTGTCGCTTCCCCCACTGAATTGTGTGGCTTGGTTTCCTATTTTTATTTCGATTCTGATTCACCTGATGAGATGGATTCTCCAAAGTACATTACCCCGTTACCAGCTACTTCACCATTCTTATACACCGATTCTTCTGAGGCTTCTGATTCCTCTGATGGACCACCATCGCAGGACCCTTATATTGCTACCGTTGCTCGTTGGCAGAGCAGGGTAACAGCATGTTCACCATCACCATCTGATTTCCCTATTGCTCCTGTTACTGCCCCATACGGGACTCGTCGACGAGCAGCTATTCTGATCCGACCCGGGGAGGCTATTCCTTTACGTCGACCTTACCGTACTCATCCTAATAGGCCACGGAGGGTTTTGACTGCGAGGAATAAGGTTGGACCTTCACCAGCTCGCTGATTAGCATGGTGGCGTGTATCACCTTGTACTTCAGACCACCGCCCATCTTCTTTTAGTTCATCTCTGGATTCTTCGCCAGTTCATTCTTCGGGTTTGGATGCACCAGATCAGGCTCATTCTGGATATTCGACTAGAGATGTATCACCTAGATTGGGTTACCCTCTGAAGAGAGCACCACAATTTAGTGAGGCATTTCATCATTGGTGTGCTGCTCCATTATCTACTTTGTATCTACCGACTACATCAGAGTCATCATCAGGAGATTCATCAGAGAGACCACTGCATTCATCTTCACATTATGTTGGACCATCTCGCAAGAGATGTAGATCCCCGGTTGATTCTGTACTATCATCTACACCAGTTATGGGATCATTAGCTCCTACCCGTGCTGATCTCTTACCACCTTGTAAGAGATTCAGAGAGTCATATTCGTCTGAGGCTAGCATAGAGGAGGATACCGAGGTTGATCCTATAGAGACTGAGGTTGATATGGAGTAAGGTATTAGTGATAGGAATGATGTTAAAGATCATGTTGAGATTGACCCTAGGGATGTCAGAGATGACACCGAGGAGTATGAGGCTGACCCTAGTGCTGGAGACATGGTTGAGGTAGGTATCGACCCGATGTCGGCACCGATAGTTTAGGAGGAGATTGTAGAGCTAGCTAGAGAGGATTCTTCTGATTCATCTGGCATTAGGGATGGCATTGTTAGGTCATTCGAGGATATGCCGATTGACTTAGATGATGCTGTGCGTGACTTTTACCATCACATGTCTGAGGTTCGTATTGATAGGATTATCGGGATTAAGACTGTTCAAAGACGGTTGGAGGCCGATCAGCTGATGGCTAGGGGAGAGAGAGCTGGGATGATCGAGAGGATTGAGAGCTTGAGGTTGGAGAACCTCAAGGTTCGTGCTATGTTGGATATCGAGAGGGATCATATAAACAGTCTTCGACTTCATATGTCTCTTTCACAGGAGGAGAGTTCATCAGGATTTTCGTAGATCGTGATGATACTCGGGGGAGTCTTAGTGAGGTTGGAGTCATAATTGACTAGACAATTAGGGTTTTTGGCCCTTAGACTAGTAGTACCATGATCATGTAGGACACTAGACTGATGGTTAGGTCTAGATGTTAGCAGTAGAAAGTAATAGATGATCATGACCCATTTTGATTTTGTTGTAACCGAATTAAGCCCTTTAATACATGACATGAAAAGCTTTTTTTGATTCTCTCGCCTATTTATCTATATTGTTATTTATTCATTCTGGCAATCGTGTTGTAACTATATTTTATTTCATAGCATGTATTAAATCATCGTTATCTAATAATCGTGTATTCGTTTCAAAATCTCACCATGGGTTGTGTATTGTGATGTAGAACAATGACTAACACTCATCCGTGATGACCCCTACTACAATTGAAGAAATGATCAACCGACGTATGGACGCAGCTCTAGAGGCTCGTCGGGTTAACCGAGATCTAAGACTCAGGAATAGGAATAACAATGGAGGAGGAGATGGTAATGGAAATGATACTGGAAATGGAAACAATGGAGGCGATAACGGTGACGGTAATGAGAACCGTAATGTGAATGGAAGAGGCGATAGACCTAGTGCTCGTGAATGTACTTACCAAGATTTCATGAAATGCCAACCACTGAGTTTTATAGGAATAAAAGGAGTAGTTGGGTTGATAAGATGGAGTGTAAAGATGGAAACTGGGTGTTTTCACCATCAGCACTGTCTTAAAGATATATAGTGAAGTATGCTACCTGCACTTTACTCGATAGTGCATTAACCTGGTGGAATTATCACAAGAGAACCATCGGAACTGATGCTGCATACGCTTTATCATGGAGAGAGTTGTTGAAGCTGATGACTGAAGTGTACTGTCCAAGAAATGAGATCCAAAAGATGGAAACCGAGTTGTGGAATTTGTCAGTAAAGAACAATGACATGGCTACTTACACTCAAAGGTTCCAAGAACTTTACCAGATGTACCAAAATGGTCCCTGAGGAGGAGGATCGGGTGGAGAAATTTATTGGAGGTCTTCTCGATAATATCTAAGGAAATGTGATTGCTGCAGAACCCACAAGACTATAAGATGCTGTTCCAATTGCCAACCACTTGATGGATAAAAAGTTGAAGGGCTATGCTGTAAGAAATGTAGAGAACAAGAGGAGATTGGACAACAACTATAGAGACAATCGTGGGCAACAACCACCCCACAAACGACAAAATACTGGAGGTCAGAATGTTGCTAAAGCCTATACGGCTGGTAACAATAAGAAGAAGGGTTATGAAGGAACACTTCCTTTCTACAATAGGTGTAGGCTGCACCACGAGGGATAATGTACTATGAAGTGTAACAACTGTAAGAAAGTTGGGCACATGACAAGAGATTTTTGGGCTGTAATTGCCACAACTACTCAAGGAACTCTAGGGCCGAATCAGAGGGTTATTACGTGTTTTAAGTGTGGAGCACAAGGACATTACCGAAAGGATTGTCCCAAAGTCAAGAACCAACACCGTGGGAACAAAGCAAGAGTTCTTGATGCAAGAGGCAAAGCATATGTCCTAGGAGGAGGTGACGCTAAACTGGGTTCCAACATTGTCACGGGTACGTTTCTTCTCAACAATCATCATGCTTATATGTTATTTGATTCGGGTGCCGATAGAAGTTTCGTATCAAATACTTTTAGTACATTGCTAAATATCATTCCCTCTGCCTTAGACGTTAGCTACGCTGTCGAGCTAGCTGACGAAAGAACTTCAGAAACCATCACTAGAGCTTAGAGCTGTACAATAGGATTGTTAGGACATCCATTTAATATCGACCCAATGCCCATAGATTTGGGTAGTTTTGACGTTATCATCGGCATGAATTGGTTAGCAAAGAATCATGCAGTGATTGTCTGTGACGAGAATATAGTGCGTATTCCTTACGGAAACAAAATTCTGATCGTTCAAGGAGACAAAAGTGACAAGGAGAAGAAATCAATGTTGAGCATTTAATCATGTGTAAAGGCCCAAAAGTATATGGAGAAAGGTTGTCAACTATTTTTGGCAGAAGGTTTACGTGAAAGGAAAACAAAGACGAGTCGAAAGCTGAGAAGTGACTCGAAGACGGCCGATAACCAAGTTAGCCGCGAGGACTGTACGGGACTTTCCAGAAGTCTTTCCTGAAGACTTACCTGGATTACCACCAATACGACAAGTTGAATTCCAAATCGACTTAGTCCCAGGTGCTGCACCTGTAGCTCGAGCCCCGTATAGATTAGCACCATCGGAAATGGAAGAATTGTCTACCCAACTACAAGAACTTTCTGACAAAGGATTTATAAGACCAAGTTCCTCACCCTGGGGAGCTCCGGTTTTGTTTGTCAAAAAGAAAGATGGCTCTTTTCGGATGTGTATCGACTACCATGAACTTAACAAGCTTACTGTAAAGAATCGATACCCACTTCCGAGAATCGACGACTTGTTTGATCAGTTGCAAGGATCAAGTGTGTACTCGAAGATCGACTTGAGGTCTGGTTATCACCAACTCAGAGTTCGTGATGAGGATATTCCAAAGACGGCGTTTAGGACCCGCTATGGTCACTACGAGTTCCAAGTGATGCCTTTCGGGTTGACTAACGCGCCGGCAGTATTCATGGACTTGATGAACCGGGTATGCAGACCATACTTAGATAAATTTATGATCGTGTTCATCGATGATATCTTGATCTACTCGAAGACCAAGGAAGAACATGATGCACATCTTAGACTTATTTTGGAGTTGCTCAAGAAGGAAGAATTATATGCCAAGTTCTCAAAATGCGACTTTTGGCTGTCGAAGGTATAATTTCTTAGACACGTGATTGATAGTGAAGGCATTCAAGTTGATTCTGCGAAGATTAAGTCAATCAAGGATTAGGAATCACCCAAGACTCCAACAAAAATTCACCAATTTCTAGGTCTTGCCGGTTACTACCGATGATTTATCAAAGGTTTCTCCAAGATTGCCAAGCCTATGATGAAGCTGACTCAGAAAAGTATAAAGTTCAATTGAGGTGAAAAGGAGGAAACTACTTTCCAGATATTGAAGCAAAATTTGTGTAGTGCACCGATTTTGGCATTGCCCGAAGGAAGTGAAAACTTCATAGTATATTGTGATGCTTCTCACAAGGGATTAGGCGCAGTGTTAATGCAGAAGGAGAAAGTCATAGCTTATGCATCCCACTAACTCAAAATCCATGAGAAGAACTACACGACATATGATTTGGAATTGGGAGCTATGGTGTTCGCTCTCAAGATGTGGAGACATTACCTTTATGGCACGAAGTGCCTTATGTTCACTGACCATAAGAGTTTGCAACATATTCTAGATCAGAAAGAGTTGAACATGAGACAATGTAGATGGTTAGAGCTGTTAAGTGACTATGACTGTGAGTTATGTTATCACCTGAGAAAGGCGAATGTGGTGGCTGATGCGTTGAGCCAAAAGAGTAGACCTAAGCCACTACGAGTTCGAGCCTTGGTTATGACAATTGGTTTAAACCCCCCTTGCATCTTAATTGCCAGTTATGCAAAAAAGGAAGAGAATTATGGAACAGAAGATTTGTGTGGCATGATTAAGAATCTGGAGCCACGTGCCGACGGAACGTTGTGTTTGAAAAATAGAAGTTGGATACCCTGTTTTGGTAACTTAAGAGCTTTGATTATGCACGAGTCACATAACTCAAAGTATTCGATCCATCCGGGATCGGACAAGATGTACCAGGATTTAAAGAAGCTATACTGGTGGCCCAACATGAAAGCAAAAATTGCCACGTATGTTAGTAAATGCATGACTTGTGCAAAGGTTAAAGCAGAATACCAAAAACCATTCGGTTTGTTGGTTCAACCGGTAATCCCAGTATGGAAATAGGAGAACATTACTATGGATTTCATTACTAAGTTACCTAAGACGACGTCTAGTCAAGATACAATTTGGGTAATTATAGACCGACTCACAAAGTTTGCCCATTTCTTACCAATGAAGGGAACTGACACAATGGAGAAGTTGACGAGACAATACTTGAAGGAAGTAGTCTTGAGACATGGAGTGCCAGTTTTAATTATTTCTGATCTAGACAGTAAGTTTACATCTCATTTCTGGAAATCGTTGAATGAAGCCCTAGGTACTCAACTGGATATGAGTACGGCTTACCATCCACAAACAGATGGTCAAAGTGAGAGGACCATCCAAATGTTAGAAGACATGCTACGAGCATATGTGATGGACTTCGGAAAGGGATGGGACAAACATCTACCATTGATAGAGTTCTCCTACAACAACAGCTATCATACGAGTATTAAAACTGCACGTGATCGACAAAGGAGCTATGCTGATAAGAGACGTAAGCCATTGGCGTTTCAAGTTGGGGATAAGGTTATGTTGAAAGTATTGCCCTGGAAAGGAGTGATACGTTTCGGCAAACGGAGAAAGCTGAACCCTCATTATATTGGACCTTTTAAGATCCTCGCCAAAGTTGGAACGGTTGCATATCAACTTGAGTTACCCAAGAAACTAAGCCGTGTTCATAATACCTTTCACGTCTCAAACCTTAAGAAGTGCTTATCCGACGAACCGCTCGCTATTCCGTTGGACGAAATCCACGTCGACGACAAGCTCAATTTCATTGAAGAACCGGTTGAAATTATGGACCACGAAGTTAAACGTTTGAAACAAAGTCGCATTCTAATTGTAAAGGTCAGTTGGAATTCAAGAAGAGGTCCCGAGTATACTTGGGAGCGCGAAGACCAAATGCAAAAAAAGTACCCTCATCTTTTCGCTAACCCTGAATCCGCGTCTCAAGCTACGTCCTAAGCTTTAAGGACAAAGCTCTTTTAACAGGAAAAGGATGTCACACCCCGTAAATTTTAGGTCAACATTTTAAACCTTTCTGATTATTAACTTTGACTTTTACATGTTATGCTTGAATCTGACAGTTTACCGGGAAGTTAAACCGCATAAATTTGAAAAACGTCATCGGGCGCGTCTCGGTATCAGTTATTAAATAAATTTAGGCCTTATATGAGATATTTTAACTTTTCTAAGTGCTTCGTGATTTTTAATCACTTCCGATATTAATTTTAGGGTTTTATCTTTTAAATTGCGTTTTTTGCGTTTTTGACCAAACGAAACCCCGAAAACCCGCAATCTTTTCGTGTAAACTCGAGTTATCATCCGTCAAGCATTGTAATGCTAAAAATTTCGTTCACCTCCCTCTCTTGACATATTGGACGCCTAAAACTCAAGACCAAAACACCTTGAGCTCTAAATTAATTCATGAAGCATCTTTTGGATTTCCCATGCATGTGATCATGTAAGCATAAGATAGTGACTTATGAGGGAGTCACTCTCATGCACTCTTCACTAGTTTGACCTTCCCATGTGACACATACATGTATGTAAGGATTCTACTTGTACATTTGACCTCAACATGACCAACTTATGCATCTATAGTGAACCATGATTTAAAATTTGAACCCATTTGGGTCCTTGTAACTAGTTTCGGCCGAAACCACAAAGGCACACCCCTTTGGTGTGTGTTAGCCACTTGATGCTTCCAACCAAGTCATAAAACCCTAGTTCACTCCTATAAATACATCTCATATCACACACTTAGGGTTATCATTCCCATTTCAAAGCCACCAACATTTTCTTTCTCTCCTCCCTTCTTGCTAACCCACGGGCTCCAAAAACCCTCCGTCACTAGGGTTGAGTTTCCTTTATTAATTTCTACAAGATCCTAATCATTTCAAGTTCATTCCAAGTGTTATCTAAGTTATACCCAAGTGTTTGGTTTTGGTTAGATTTCCAAGGGTTATCTCAGTATAAAATTAGGTTTCTAATTTATAAGTGGGTTTTATAGATCTAGTCATCTTGGGTATAGATCTTGTGATTCACTACTTGTTTCATCATTCTGTAAGCATATCATGGCCGCATCTCTTGTTCATTTCTTTTATTATATAAATATTGTTCAAGTTTAAGAGTTAGTATGTCTATTAACCATGTGATGTTTGTTGTTACTTTTATAAAAAGAAATGATAAAAATATCTTGACAACTTTTATAAAAATGGAAGTATTATGTTGTTGTTTTATAAGTTATGGTGAGATGAGTTGAAAAGTGGGTTGCAAAATATATATTATGAGATTTAGGATAGATTAAAGTGGTTTTGTTGTTAGTTTTTGGCGAAAAAGAAGTTAGGTTGGGACTCGCACTAAGGCGGTACTTATGGTTGAGATCTATGTAACATATTCGAAATATGATTGCAGAAGAAAATTGTAAAAAGGTTGTAGGACACTTAACAATGTTCAATAGTCGAAAAAAGTAATTTTTGGATAGCTCGTTTCGTTATAATAGATTTCCGTATATTATACACAAAAAACTAATTAAACGGCCAAGTTATGACGAAATTGAATTTTGAAACACTTTGAAAAAACAAATAATGTAGTTGCAGATTGGATTTAATAATAAGGTTTATATAGACACTTTTGGGCTTTAGTTGACTTAATTACAACTGAGCGAAACGTATAGAAACATAGGATATTAATTAGAAAACTTTAGAGATTAATAAACATTTTTATGAAGATGTCGAGACTAACAAAAATTAGGATTTCTACAAATGATATATATTAGCACATATTAGTTAAGTGAACATATGATCAAGCGTTAGGTCGAGATTAGTCGTTTATAAAATAGGATATATCAATTATATAGGGAGGTATTACGTCCCTAAACTAAAAACTACTTACCCAAAAAGAAAAGTTACTAAAAATGACAATTTCGGATAAACTTCGAACTTAAGCGAAAAACTCAATAAATTATTGTCATACTTTATATTAAATAACAAAGCGCAAACACACATGGAGTCTTTTCTCTGAAGCGTATCGTTAACAAGTTTTCGGTTATCTTCGTTTCTCCTAAGACGCGTCGTTTATTTAGTCCGTTGTAAGGTTCCTTCGGGCTCCTTAAATTCTACTTCTCCGATTATTATCGATTCAACCACTTGCTTAAAGTGAGTTCATAGCCCCACATTTTACCGATTTTCAAATGCTTTATACTTTGGGGTTAGAAACCATTGTTTTGCTTTTTAAAATTGGACACAAGATCTTAACATGAGTTTTTACATGTGTATAAGTGTTGCCTAAGTTTTCTTACAAACTACTATTCGACCCGATACTATCATGAACCGTTAGTCACCTATGGCCAATTGGATTGGTTAAGTGAGCGCGAATGAATAAATAGATCTATTAGGACTAATTACCCCTAACTGGTTTGGTTCTAAATTAGCTGCGAACAAACAAATATAGTCATGTCGATCCGTCGCGTTGGTGTGGTCTTTTGGTTGGGACACCAGTTAAGGGCATGAATACTATGTGGCATGATATGATATGCCCTGTTGTTATAGCATCATGTCTTGACCTAGCGCACAGTAAATACTTTTTTAATGTGAGGCTGGAATCTGTTATGTAGTCGCATACATTTTGAAATCTTGTGGTCCACTCTGTACTAACGTAAACCTACGAATCACACAACAATATGTGACGTTTAAAAAACAATGTTTTTCTCAGTGCTTAGCTTGCTTGATCTCTTGATGCTTAAATGGAGTCTTATGTGCTATGTGACTTTGCCGATTTCAAGACTTATCTACTTATATACTCGTTGTCATTATCAAACTTTGTTATGCTTTCGCTACTTTTAACTTTCATATGATCAATTGTAAAACTTAAATTAATTTTCCTTATGCAACGAGTACAATTTTTTTTCAAACGTCCATGATTAGTGGTCGTTATTATTGCTTTGTGTTTGGACTGTTATGATGTCACGCCCTTGGACACGTATTCCGTCCAAGCCCCGTTTAGGGGTGTGACAACATTGTTGAGATGAAAAGTAGGGAAAAACTATCCACCCGCCAGATAACAAGTTGGCGTGTTTGCATTGATTATCGTAAGCTCAATGGTGCTACTTCAAAAGACCACCTTCCGTTACCATTCATTGACCAAATCATTGAAAGGCTATCAGGTCAGAAGTTTTATTTCTTTTTGGATAGGTATTCTGGTTATAATCAAACACCCATCTACCTTGAGGACCAAACCAAAACGAATTTCACTGCCCATATGGCACCTTCGCATTTCAAAGAATTCCATTTGGTTTGTGTAATGCACCAGCTACTTTTCAGCGCTGCATGATGAGTATTTTTTTGATATGGTAGGAGAGTCATTAGAAATTTTTATGGATGATTTTTCTATTTTTGGTCAATCTTTTGAGGATTGTTTAGGACAATTAGAAATTGTGTTAAAAAGGTACACCAAGACAAACCTTGTTTTTAGTTGGGAAAATAGCCATTTTATGGTCCGAGAAGGAGTTGTACTCGGGCACGTGGTCTTCGAGAAGGGATTTGAGGTTGACCGTGCCAAAGTATAAGTAATTTCCACACTCCCACCACCTACTAGTGTCTGCTCATTTTTAGGACATGCTGGCTTTTATAGGCGATTTATTAAAGACTTTAGTGCAATATCAAAACCTCTATGTAATTTGCTTTTAAAAGATGCACTATTTGACTTTGATGAATCATGCATAAATGCATTCAACTTGCTTAAACAAAAACTCATAGAAGCCCCTATTTTATAGTCACCTGATTGGACTAAACCTTTTGAAATCATGTGTGATGCAAGTGACTATGCATCAGGGGCAGTTTTGGGGCAACGGGTTGAAAAGAAACCCGTTGTGATTTATTATGCAAGTAAAACTTTTTCAGATGCTCAATTGAATTATACGACTACTGAAAAAGAGTTACTTGCTGTTGTCTTTGCCTGAGACAAATTTTGTTCTTATGTTTGGGGTTCCAAGGTTATTGTATTCTCTGACCATAGTGCTTTAAGGCATTTATTAGATAAGAAAGATGCAAAACCTAGGCTGATTAGGTGGATACTATTACTACAAGAATTTGATTTAGAGATTCGTGGTGTGTATAGTTTTAATACGTAATAATATCCAAAGTAAAGAAAATTCCAAAACTACCCTTGAGGACAAAGGTAGTAGGAAAAATCTTACAAAAATACTACACGTAAGAAACCGGTAAGTGATTACCGGGTCGTTTTCCCAAAGATTTATGAAATTGAGACCTCGTTTGTTATTTGGACAACGACTTGAATTGGTTCGAAGATGATTTGTTTTCTAAAATCCTAATAGTGAGCAAATAAAGGGACAATTAAACCTAACTATAAAAAAACGATAACGGGAAATAAAGTAAATACGACAAATAAGCTAGAATACTAAAATTAAACCCCTAAATATTTTTCTAAACTTTTTCTAATCCTAAATGATTATTTAAAAGTAAAAAGCTAAGGAAATTCTAAACCGAGAGTAATTTAAGCTAAAAACGAAGAAAACGAGAACGGGGATTGAATCCCGTTCTTTAAAAAGTGACCTTTCAAAATATTAACCCTACGGAAGTAAATTTCAACCTAATCCTAGAATATGATAAAAGAAAATTTTATAAAAAAGAAAATTATTTTTTTGATTATTTTTCTATTTTTTATGATTTTTTAAAGTTTATAACAAAATTAATTCACAAAAAATGTAAAACTTTAAGCTAAAAATCCTAGAAAATTTCTAAAAATAGCTAATGATAAGCAGTATGCAGAAAAATAAGAAATCCTAAATAGCTAAACTAAATAAGCTAGAAATCAACTGAAAAGCCAACAAATTGTATAAAACTACTTTTTGAACTTAAACAACTAATAAGCTAAATTAAACTAAGTTCTAAGCAAAATAAGCACCTACTAAGTTAACCCTAACCTATTGAGCTAATTTTGAAAAGAAATGAACAAACAATTTAAGCAAGAATAAGCTTAAATAAGCTCAGCAGTACTAACTTAGAGTTAGTACTGCTAGCTTAAATTTTTAATGCTGCTTCCACTAAATGCCTTAGTAAGCTAAGGACAATAATAAAATAAGCTAAGACTAACTTAATAAACTATTCTAAACTAGAAATAAGCACAAAGAAGCAAGCCATAAGCTGAGGATTTCAAATAAGCACTTAGTGAAAAACTGAAAACCAAACAGACAACTTAGCTACTTTGGGCTTATTTTTAACTATGCAAACAGATCCTTATGGATTTCTAGCTTATACTACCTTAAACCTTAACCAAAAAGCTACATGAAACAGCTTTTAAAAATCATTTTGAAAATCAAATGCTTATTGAAAAAGCTCCTTGAAAACTGCTTATTCTCTCAGTTTGTACTGAGTTTGAAAAAGACAAAATGCAAATTTTCAGCTTAAAAACAGATAGACAAATAAGCTATTTAAGTTGAAATAAGCCCTAATCTATCTAATATAGCTTATAATCTACTTATGCTCCTATTTTCAAAAACAAACTTAAACTCTAACTAACTTGGATTTAAGCTAGAAAAAGACCTTTTGGCTGTTTTCCCTATCTGATGCATTTGACAACTCTTTTAACCAAAACTCTCAAAACCACAAATGCAGGCTAAGGACATGAATTCTACACTTAATAAACACTAAAACTAGAACAAAATGATTAACAAAAGTAGCAAGAACAAACTAGAGCTCAAAATGCATATTAATCTGAATCTGTGATCACAGATGCTAACAGCTACTAACAAACTTTTGAAAACTTGATTAAATCTTACAAAGACCTTAAAATCTAATCCTATAAACCTTAATATGATATTTAAAATTAATCTAAAGGACCAAATGGTCTCAAGCAGTACTAACTTGAGTTAGTACTGCCTGAACCAAACACCCCTTTAAATCTCTTAAATACATATTCAGCTTATAAAAATGAGAACTAAGGATCAAACTTCAAATACCAGATAATATTAAGCTTATTGTAAACTTAATGAACAACTTTTCATAATCAAATAAGCCTGAACATTAATCTAATACACTATGCTAATTTTTTTTTGACTTTTTGACAGATTTTATAACTAACACTAGCAGATTAAGATCTAAGCTAAGAATTAAACAAATTAAGCATTAAACTACTATAATAAGCAAATATAAGCTATTCTAAAAAGAAATAAGCTACTATTAAGCAGGATTAAGCTAAAATGCAATTTTAGAGCTATAAAATGGAAAAAGAGGAGTTACAAGAACCTTTGCACAAACAAGGCTTAAAAATTACTCTTATGAGCTTATCAACAAGCTCTAACTTATCATAGATAAGCTAGTGAGGTCCTGGAAACCCTTCCAGTTCTGGTTTCCCTTCCAAAATAAGCTAAGGTAATTTGATTGGAGATTTTGAGAGATAAAAAGCTCATTTAAGCTTTAAAAGCCTAAATGAGAGTATAGCTAGCTTATGACAGATTATTAAAGGCTTATTAAACATTTGAGAGCTTATGGAATAGTTTTAAAGCTTATTTAACCATATTAAAGCACAAAAGTAAATTTATGAAAAACGAAGAGCACAATAAGAAAACTTAAACTTATATTAATAAAAGAGCTGATTACAAAGGCGAAATTGAAATTACAATAAGCTTAAAACATTACTTGAAAGAAAATTACATATTCAAAACTAATTTATAATAAGCTACTCAAAACTACTCCTAGATATGCTGCCTTTCTCTGTGAGTGAGGATGCCCTTGTATTTCTAGCAGGATAAGGAAGTTTCTAGGTCCTCAAGTCTGTTAGATGATCCCCTTCATGCTTTGATCTCGTCCCTCCCTTTAATGCCAATCATTGGATCCTTTGTTTAAGTCGTTGGATCAAATAAGTGAGCACACGGATTGCCAGCGTGGCATTCCGTGTGTTAGAGGCTTTGTACTTCTTTATCAAAGGATTTAGTGTAAATTTTCATTCCTCGTGTGTTTCTTTAGAACCCCGTGTGTCCTCCTTGAGGTGTCTTGGCCAATGAGAGGCCTTGGATACGTTTTATTCTGCCAACTCATAACTTGGTACTCGAATCTTGATGCCACATCATCAATTTAAATTACCCCTTTGATTTTGACGGGTAATTGATTGAAGAAGATGATGAACAGTAAAAAAGGGACTCGCACCCCTTTTTAACTGTATTTGAACGTTGGGCTCAGGGTTTATTTTAAAAGGAAATTGGGCCGGGTGTAGTTAAGTGGGCTTGGTTATAACAGATTTTAGGTTTTTATAAAAGATAACGACAGTTAGTCCTTTACTAATAAAAGGCTAACGGTGTTAGGGATAAAGGACTTTTGGTGAAATTAGTTTTAACATTAAGGCTCATTTGGGTATTTTGAGGATTTTGGCATTTTGTAGGTTGACCAATGTTGACCAAGAGTTGACTTTGTTGACCTTTTGCTAGATTCTTCCGGCTCTTGTGAATCCTTTCCGTTCCCGTGTCCGTGTTTATTCAGTTTTGACCGTTTTCTTGTGATTTTTGCATTATTCGTACCTACACATTCACAAACAACAAAATACACAAATACAAACATATTTTTGCATATTTTGATCATTTAAGGGTCATTTTTGGCATACAAAAGATATGTGATTTCTCACATATCAGCAAGCATGGCTAACACCAATCAATCATCGCTATCAACGGCAATTTTACTTACAATCTCAAGGCATCGCACACTACTACTACTAAGGCAGCATGGCAATCTTAAAATCAACATAATCTCAATCTCAACACTTGCAAGTGTTCTCATCACTTTACTTCTTATCATTTTTAGGTGGTCACATTACTCACATATCCCTTCCCTCCTCTAACATAACTTTAGAAAACTAACCCCACCCTTTCATAATCTTTCATGAATTAAGCATAGTTGATTAGGTTATGCGTAATTTAGGAAAATACCATGAACTGCTCGGGTTATTTGACTTTCACCATGTTCAAGGTTGTACTAAAAATAGACTTACTTTCCGGTTATAGTTGCGCTTTTTATTTTATTTTATAAAAACCGGTATTCTCTATAACCTTGGCTCTGATACCAATCTGTCACACCACACCCCGTCAGTGCAGAAACACAGGAATAGCACGAACCATTCATCAGCACAAGATACAAGATCAACTCTTCACATTATAACAATAATAAAACTTGGGTTACATGAATCTTTACACGTTAAGGCTTGACAAAATTGAATAATCAAAACCCATCTCGACCCAGTTCCCTTGGGTTACATCTTTGCTCTTCCAATACCATTCAAACCTTTGATTTGACACACCTGAAAATGATACTTGAAAACGTCAACAATAATGTTTGGTGAGCTCTGTAGTTTGACCTTAAACCCAAAAGTTGTGCCAATATTTCAACAGTGGACAATAGTGCTATATGACAGTGAAGTATATATGCAAACAACCTTAGCATCACCGCTAATCAATAACCATATGTCACTTAGGCACCTAAAAGGCCTACCAGCCAGAGCACTAAAATTAGGACAGGACCACACATAAACCTGGATAGGCATACCCATCCTTTTCACTAACTACAAAACAACTACTGAAGTAAGAAGTACCCATCCGATCCATAATCTCATCAAACACTAGTAGGCGTACCTATCGAACCAACATCAAACATCATATAATATTCACATAGCTGTCATAAGCACATATCTTGTCCTAAACACAAAACCACACTTCGCACAGATCAATTCAAAACATTTCAAAACACATTTTAGTATCATTTTCCCCCAAGAAAAAAAAGTAAAAAGTGGGGCTACGAGAACTCATCTCAATCAACAATCAAAAGCAACCGCACAATCTCAAATAAGGCAAAACATAAACAATCTCTACGCAAGCGCACAATGGTACCTGGCACGACCTAATATAAACTCACTTTATTAATACTCGTACAAAATTACTGAGTATAACAATGTTCAACTTTACTCACACAAAATCCTCATTTTCATCCCAAAAATCCTCATTTCAAATTCATATCATTCCAAACTCGTTATCTCACACCGATAACTTATTACAAAAATCGTCGTCTCATTACTAAAACTTTATCTCGTTATCAATACTTTACCTCATATTATGGTTGTGTGGTAATTACGCGAAAACGACTCAAAAACACTTGGGCAAAGTGCGACATCAATACAATATAGCTCAAACACCTCAAATCGTTGAATGATACAATCGACCAAAATACTCCGCGGAAATCTGACGAAAAAGAAATGAGTAAAAACTCAAAAGCCGAAGATAAATAAATCTATATTTCCGTAATCCATATAAATATATATTATATATAATATAAATATACTATATATATATATATATATATATATATATAATTGTATCTAATAAATTAAAATATAAAAATAATAATATTTTATTATTATTTTCGTCTTATTATCGGGCTAACGGGGTAATTACAACGTCTCGTTACTTTAATACGTCCATGTCCAATAGCTTTTACCTCGACACTACACCTTCCATAAGAATCATCCTTCATTTCCTCAATTAAAATAGACACAACGATTATAAATATTAAATGTTTAAGAAAGAGGTTTTCGAGAAATTACATCTTTCGTCTTGCATTAAATTTTCAAGTAAAATAACTATTTATTATTAAAATCTTGAAAATTTTACCCTTTTTAAGCAAAGTTTCTAAGTATAAATTCCTTTCGAAAATTCGGCATGACCCGTACGTCTTTATGACTTTTTCCAAGGCCTTAGGCCTTAATCCAAAACACTTTTTCACAATATCAATACCTTCAACACGTTTTATCAAACCGTAGCAAAATAATCCTTTTACATTCGACAAGTCCAACAAAATCCCTCTTAGTCCAACACAAATCCTTTAGTCCATTTATAAGTCCATTAATTTATTTACTTGTTATTGGGCCTTATGTCCCATTATGGTCTTTAAGTATTTAGCCCGATAATAAAACTTAGTCCATACCTCTTTACATAAGTTCAAAAATATAATCCAAAACACAATGGACCTTAAGCCCATTAAGCCGAACCAAATATAAGTCAAAATCACATACATCCGTGGCTCATTAAGCCGAAGCAATAAGCTATAAGCTCATACTATCATATATTTAATAGTTGAAAATCAAATAAGCCATAAGCCTTTTTATATAAGCCGAAACCAAACAATAAGCCATAAGCTTATATCATAAGCCAAAAACCAAATAATAAGCCATAAGCTTTATATTATAAGCCGAAAACCAAATAATAAGCCATAAGCTTTATATTATAAGCCGAAAACATAAGCTCAATAAAATAAGCCGAAACCAATAACCAAACCCAATATCTAAATCAAATAACCAATTACCAAAACCAATCCAATATCCAAATCAAATTACCACGTGGGCTGAGCCCACCTTGGCGTCGGACCATAGCCACCAAACGGACCCTCTTTGGGCCAAGCCCAAGCCTAAATTCAATAAACCCAAATAAGGTATAACCTATCTTATTGAATAAGCAAACCTCAAAATAAGCCCTTTTTAGCACTTTTATAAAATATAAAATTACCACAACAATCATTTTATTTAAACTCAAAAATCCTTTTTTTGCCGACACACAAACACCCCATTTTTTCACATTTTCATATCCAAGATTCGATTTTTACGACGATCAACTTGTACAACTAGTGTTTTATCACCATAATAGCCACAAAAGTACAACTTTTAACAAAGTTTAGAAAACTTACAAGTTTGGATGACCTTGGTTCGAAAAGGAATGAATTTGTACACCTTTTATATAACCCGCGTCTACTAACTATCAACCCACTATCTAATCTTAACCCGTGTTCTTGAGAAAATCTTCAAAAATCTTTGTTTTCTTCTTCCTTTTGTTCGTCCGAAATATAAAGAGAGAGAGGGTTAGATTTTTGTGTTTTTGATTTTTAAAATGTGGTGCATGTATGAGAAATTGGTTAATATGGTGGAATATTTGTGTACCAAGGGAACATACTAGCAATTTTTAGCCTCCATGTCCCCTCTTATCCACTATAGGCATCCAAGCATCCTAGGATGGTCTCGGGCTTTCCTTTTTGCATCGGGATCACTTAAAAACTCAATTTTATCTATTTAAAACGCCAATCGAACTTAGTTATCATTTCCATTGTGTTTAAAATCATTTTTCCATAAACCTAGGTTATTCACACGACACCTATCATATTAAATTGCTACAAAAATCCATTTTTAGCCGTTATCGGCCAACTCCAGACCAAAAACATGATTTTTTGACAAAACTCAACCGAACCTTGCTCATCTATTTAAAAACACTTTAAACCATAAAATATGGTTTGACAACTTATTTTCAACCAATATTTCACCTTTTTACGACCGTTACAGTCTTTACCGAATTCTACAAAAACAACCGTTTTTTAGATAACTTTCAAGTCTCACACTCACGATTTACGTTTTCAATCAACGTTATTTCATTATTATGAATTTATTAAATAAATAAACCCATTAACACATTCCCAACTTCAATAAATCTCCATACTTGAATAAACCGTTGTGCCGGTACGCGCTGCTTGACGATTTTTTTGCTAAACGCGAGAAAACTTCCCGGAAAGCACTGAAAACCTCAAAACCACTCTAAAACAAAAAAAACCGAATCAAAAGTGATTCATTTACAAACTCATAACTTCATCAAACTCTCGGTTAAACCAAAATCGCTTTTACACAAAA
>BQNB010096130.1:0-25701 GCA_026074375.1 Tanacetum coccineum
TTCTTGACTTCAGTTCGAGGGCAATACTTATTGGTTAAGAGCCTTTTCAATTCGGTCCAAGTGATTCGATTGGCTTGATCTATTCCAATAGGTTGAGCGTATGAATTCCACTAGGACAGGGCATCATGGGTTAAGGTACCAGTAGCAAATGTCACTTTGTTTTCCTCGACACAGTTGCTACGAGAAAATACCGATTCAGTCCGCTCAAACTAGTGAATGAGGTCAACTGCTCCTTCTGTACCATTGAAGTAGAAACGTTGACAGCTAACGAACTTTTTATAGTTTCCTGTTTTTGCTACAGGAGTTTCAGTAGGTCTGGTATTCCTGTTGGGATTACTAGCACTTGTCATTGTTGCAGCTTATGCTTTCAGAGCTGAGGAAATGCCATCAGTAATTAGTTGTTGGATGGCAGCCAAAGTTATGGCTAGTGTTTCAGATGTTGACGTCCTTTTGGGAGGTATTCTATCAACACAAGATAATGCGTAGTAAGAATGACATCACAAGTTTTGAAAGGTAATACTTAAAAGAAAATGTGATGTTTAAAATGCTTAAAGAGTAATGCTCATTTTTGAATTTTAAGCACTTAGAAATGATGGAGATGATGATGAAAGAGAGATAAGCTGGAAATAAGGTTCGTAACGGGATTGCCTTCATAAATAACTTGCCTTCTTACTGTACAAAAGATTTGCCAAGTGTTTTTATTTATACCACACATCCCGTGGCTAGGATGAAGCTATAACTAGTGGATTTTGAGCATGTAGATGACATCCTAAAGATCCTCCTGATCTGTTTGGTGACGAGCTTGGTTCTCCTCAATGATTTGTTTAAGATTGGAAATTTTGTATTGAGCAAAATCAATCTTATCTATTTGCCCTAATTGCTTCCTTTGAAGTTTGATAATCTGAGAACGGACTTTCTCAAGTTCAGTCTTTAGCTTGTTATCTTCTTCCATTTTTCCAATGCGGTGAAAAGAGAGTTCTTCTAAGTAATTCAAAATATCTTCGATTTGATTCTCATGATGCTTCAAATGTATCTTACTTGAACTTTTTCCTATTTCAAATATCTGAGGTGGGGTAGGAGTATAAATTGAGAAAGATGGTGATATCAAATCACAGGTTTGATTCCGGGATGAATTAGATAACGTAGTTGAGGAAGAAGATGGGGAACGGATTCGCTTCTTAGGTGGTAATAACTCTTCAGGAATAAAGAAATATCGAGGATCAAATAGTAGTGATGGTGGTAATACCGGAGATGGAGTCAAAATAGCTGGTGGAGTAATAGGATCTGGTGGTGAAATAGGTGATTCCTTAGCATAAAATGCTTGTACGTCCTTTAAACAAGGATTATTGTAGAAAGGTGAGATCACTGATGGGATTATATTAGAGTTTTCCGAAGAGTTAAAAGAAATGCTTCCTGATGAAGCTGGGAAATAATCCGATGAGACCGAAGTATAGTTAAGAATATTCATAGAGGAAAAAGCATCCTCAATATCGGAAGTAGAGTGGTTGGGAGAAGACATCGTTTTGATAACAACCCAGTTGTAAATAACATAAGTTATTTATGGTATAATATAGTATAATAGTTATGTATCTTTACATACTGATCTGGAATGTAGTGGCACGGAGGACTTTGATGGCTAGAAAATAAAAGTAATGTGGTTATAGTTAAGGTTTTTTTTGACCTTGTTCTCTATAACCATGGCGCTGATAC
The DNA here is from genome assembly GCA_026074375.1 of Tanacetum coccineum. Lineage (NCBI taxonomy): Eukaryota > Viridiplantae > Streptophyta > Magnoliopsida > Asterales > Asteraceae > Tanacetum > Tanacetum coccineum. The sequence goes on from BQNB010096130.1 coordinate 1,711, forward strand.
CAATCTGTAACACCCCCATTTTTACATATAGTAGCGGAAGCTAATGTGGGGTATTACTTTATGGAAACAACAATCATAATCATAGAAAACGACCCAAAAAAGACGTTTGTTCAAAAGATACGTTATCATTCATTTAAAATCAGAGTTTTACTATGGTAGGTCCCAAAATCTAGTTACATACAATGTGAATGATAACAAGTTTTTGCCATCTTCAAGTCCATGCCACTCCGTGCCGTAAGTTGCTCAATTACCTAAGATAAACATGTTAAAAAGTCAACACAGTGGTTGAGTGAAATTCATAGGTTTGATAAATAGTTTGAATACAAGTCATAGTGTAATAATTGTACAAACACAATTATTATGAAAATGGTATTGTTATGATCTTGGGTCACGTTATTATATACCCATTATTTGTAATAATTACAACGAATATAATTATCATAGTAATAGTGTATGATTGCGTTATCGTCTTGTTTGGTCTGATTTGGTCTTGGTCTAAGCTCATGGCACACAAACTGACTAGTGTATATATATACCCAAAATGATGTGGTATATATATATATAGAGATAATGGACCTCGGTGTAGGTAATTGCCATATACCTATGAAATTCAAATATAGTGTGCATTTCTCTTAGTTCTCATACCAACAAAACTACGACCCTGTCTCCTTTAAACTTGTTGAACAGTAACCCTACCATCTTGAATGGTAGCTTGGTTTCTTAGATTGGAAGATGTTCTGAGTTGGTTGTTGGTTGAAGGAAAACATGATGCAACTATAGTTGACATAAATGTCATTACTTTGTTGAGACAAGCATTGAGATCATCTCCTGGTTGAAATACTAGAACAGCAAGACTCGAGTCTAGTTAGGGAAACTTAGCTTGTGGTTGTTGTGTGATTGAAGGGGTATGATATGCATTTTGAGGAACAAATGTTGTTGTATGATTGAGTTGAGTCTGAATTTCTTGTAGGTATGGTAATGGATGATGAGATGTTTCATAAGTTGGTGAGTAAGGTTTAGAAGAATGAGTTGTTTGAGGAGTTGATGATAGATGTTATGGATACTGAGTAGAATGTTACTGAGTTTGATAATTAGCAACCAACGCAAGAGGATCTAGGTATCTTTCACGCATCATTTGAACTTCATTTGCATGTCCCTCGTCTTACCTAAGATAAGCATACAACTGATTATAGTTGGTAGTATATATATTCTTGGCTAACTTGACATCAGTTACAAACTTGCTCCATTTCGGTGGAAGAGCGTTTAGAAATTTTGTATTCACCTGAACTTGTTGCATTGTGATGCCAATTGTGTACATATCATTGATAAGTTGAGCAAAGCGCAAGTAATATTCATGAAGTGTTTCACCCTTGACAGAATTAAACTTGTCAAACTCATTGTAGAGTTTACATTCACGTTTGATATGACAGTTCAGTGCCTTTCATGAGTAACTTGACCCATTCCTAGATATTGTGAAAGTCTAAAGAATCGTTGTAAGCTCAGATTGTTTAGAACAAAGTTATTTTGACAAGGTTTTACATTCATATTATTCACTATTTGCCCCAATTCTAGATGATCAATTCTAGAACAGTTACTCTAACTAGTAACAGGGATCAATGAAACATTGATCTTCAGGCTACAACACTCATTCTAGGCGTTTACAATGAACCACACGCCTAGAACACACACACACACACCTTTAGTCAACTACATTTTCTGTGCACACTTAAACTACACAACCTAATTTCTCTTTATATAGTAGAGATCATCTAGGTTTACAAATGATAAGAACAAATGTAATTAGGAAACAAATAATATCTTCCTAACTTTTATCTTTATCTTCTATATCTTTTATCTTCTTAAGGAGATCTTTTAGAATCTTCAAAATCTTCCATCTTTTGAAGAATTCCATCTTTGCATTTAAGTCCTTCTTGTTTCATTCTTTTATTTATTTTGTCTCATCAAATCAATAATTTCCAACAATTTTCCCCTATTTGATGATGACAAAACAAACATGTTCTTGTATGAACTTCATCATAAAACCTTAATAAATCAAAGCTTTCCCTGAAGTTGAGATGTAATCATCTCCTTGAATGAAACAAAACTTCCCCTTAAGTAGATTTCCTTAATACAATGCCATACCAAGGATCTATAAGTTGCCAATTGTACCTGTTAACATCTTCGACCGTTGTAAGCTCAGATTGTTTAGATCTATATATAGGAAAAATAACAATGAACATGAAAGAATGCATAGCAAAAATAACATAATGAACAAAGTTATTTTCACAAGGTTTTTCATTCATATTATTCACTATTTGCCCCAATTCCATATGATCAATTCTAGAACAGTTACTCTAACTAGTAACAGGATCAATGAAACATTGATCTTGAGGCTACAACACTCATTCTAGGCATTTACAATGAATCACACGCCTAGAACACACACACACCTTTAGTCGACTACATTTTCTATGCACACTTAAACTACACGACCTAATGTCTCTTTATATGTAACACCCCCATTTTTACATATAGCAGCGGAAGCTCAGATTGTTTAGAACAAAGTTATTTTGACAAGGTTTTTCATTCATATTATTCACTATTCGCCCCAATTCTAGATGATCAATTCTAGAACATTTACTCTAACTAGTAACAGGATCAATGAAACATTGATCTGGAGGCTACAATACTCATTCAGGGCGTTTATAATGAACCACACGCCTAGAACACACACACACACACATATAGCCTACTACATTTTCTGTGCACACTTAAAGTACATGACCTAATGTCAATTTATATAGTAGAGATCATCTAGGTTTACAAAGGATAAGAACAAATATAATCACGAAACAAATAATATCTTCCTAACTTTTATCTTTATCTTCTATATCTTTTATCTTCTTAAGGAGATCTTTTAGAATCTTCAAAATCTTCCATCTTTTGAAGAATTCCATCTTTGCATTTAAGTCCTTCTTGTTTCATTCTTTTATTTATTTTGTCCCATCAAATCAACAATTCCCAACAATCTTCCCCTATTTGATGATCCATCTCCTTAAATGAAACAAAACTTCCCCTTAAGTAGATTTCCTTTGTACTATGCCACACCAAGGATCTATAAGTTGCCAATTGTACCTGTCAACATCTTCTTTCCCTTTTTGTCATAATCCAATAAGGGGCATATGAATATAAGAAACTTTGATCTTGACCACTACAAACCAATATCACACTTCTAATCCAAGCCTTCTATCTCCTTAAATTACCCACCATTAAGCACAATAAGAAAAATGGAATCAGAATTTATCGCACTAGATAAATGCGGAGAAGAGGCGGAATGGCTACGTCAATTCGTAGAGGACATACCAAGGTGGCCTAAACCGGTAACGGCCATTAGTATACATTGTGACAGTAAATCGGCCATGGGAAGAGCTCAAAGCACAATGTATAATGGAAAGTCTAGACATATCCGTCGTCGACATAACTCGATACGACAACTACTCTCAACAGGAGTTATCTCAATTGACTATGTGGCGTCAAAGGATAACATCGCGGATCCGTTTACAAAAGGCTTAAGCAGAGAGTTAGTTAGTAAGTCGTGCAAAGGAATAGGACTAAAGCCCTTGAAGGAATGAGTTTCTATGAAGGAAAACCTAACCTAGTTGACTAGAGATCCCAAGATCTAGGTTCAATAGGACAACCTAATCATAGAAATGTGGGGCAAGTCACGTCAATGTGGGGGAGTTACTTAACTTGTAACTTCCTAGTCCATTCCTATAACAATGTGACTTGTTGAGAGGTTAAATATATGGCTTTAATGATTCAAGATGAAATCATAAAGCATAACGATTCAAGATGAAATCTGAAAGTATATGTTTTTAATGATTCAAGATGAAATCACCTATGTGAGAGAGAAGTAGGGTCGCTTTGAAGGGAATTGTGGAGGCACAATTCCTAAGAGCTCTTGCAGAACTAGGCTAGTGCTCATGAGTTTTAGAGGTATACGATAACGGTTTAAAGCCCGTTTTGATATAACGTTATGAATGGTACATTATAGGAATAATGTACTTTGCAATAATAATATTAGGATATTGAGTTGACATATTATAATGTTTGTTTGACATATATGAAGATAGGATTTCCATAGGTAGGTTGTGTGAGCTTGTCTACTTTAGTTATGTAAGTTACATTGCACATTGAGATATTGGCAATGCAAGTAATGTAATAAAGCGAAAAATTTCCCCGTACAATTATGATCATAGTAAAATCGATTGATTTTGCATTTGATGAAAATTTCGGGTTATTATATTATATAGTAGAGATCATCTAGGTTTACAAAGGATAAGAACAAATATAATTAGGAAACAAATAATATCTTCCTAACTTTTATCTTTATCTTCTATATCTTTTATCTTCTTAAGGAGATCTTTTGGAATCTTCAAAATCTTCCATCTTTTGAAGAACTCCAGCGTTGCATTTAAGTCCTTCTTGTTTCATTCTTTTATTTATTTTGTCTCATCGAATCAATAATTCCCAACAATCTTTCCCTATTTGATGATGACTAAATAAACATGTTCTTGTACGAACTTCATCATAAAGCATTAATAAAATCAAAGCTTCCCCTGAAGTTCAGATGTAATCATCTCCCTTAATGAAACAAAACTTCCCCTTAAGTAGATTTCCTTTATACAATGTCACACCAAGGATCTATAAGTTGCCAATTGTACCTGTTAACATCTTCAATCGTTGTAAGCTCAGATTGTTTAGATCTATATCTAGGAAAAATAACAATGAACATGAAAGAATGCATAGCGTAAATAGCATAATGAACAAAGTTATTTTGACAAGGTTTTTCATTCATATTATTTACTATTTACCCCAATTCTAGATGATCAATTCTAGAACAGTTACTCTAACTAGTAACAGGATCAATGAAACATTGATCTTGAGGCTACAACACTCATTCTAGGCGTTTACAATGAACTACACGCCTAGAACACACACACACACCTTTAGTCGACTACATTTTCTGTGCACACTTAAACTACACGACCTAATGTCTCTTTATATAGTAGAGATAATCTAGGTTTACAAAGGATAAGAACAAATATAATTAGGAAACAAATAATATCTTCCTAACTTTTATCTTTATCTTCTATATCTTTTATCTTCTTAAGGAGATCTTTTAGAATCTTCAAAATCTTCCATCTTTTGAAGAACTCCAGCTTTGCATTTAAGTCCTTCTTGTTTCATTCTTTTATTTATTTTGTCTCATCAAATCAATAATTCCCAACAATCTTCCCCTATTTGATGATGACAAAACAAACATGTTCTTGTACGAACTTCATCATAAAGCCTTAATAAAATCAAAGCTTCCCCTGAAGTTGAGATGTAATCATCTCCCTGAATGAAACAAAACTTCCCCTTAAGTAGATTTCCTTTGTACAATGCCACACCAAGGATCTATAAGTTGCCAATTGTACCTGTTAACATCTTCGATCGTTGTAAGCTCAGATTGTTTAGATCTATATCTAGGAAAAATAACAATGAACATGAAAGAATGCATAGCGGAAATAGCATAATGAACAAAGTTATTTTGACAAGGTTTTTCATTCATATTATTCACTATTCGCCCCAATTCTAGATGATCAATTCTAGAACAGTTACTCTAACTAGTAACAGGATCAATGAAACATTGATCTTGAGGCTACAACAGTAATTCTAGGCATTTACAATGAATCACACACGTAGAACACACACACACCTTTAGTCGACTACATTTTCTGTGCACACTTAAACTACACGACCTAATGTCTCTTTATATAGTAGAGATAATCTAGGTTTACAAAGGATAAGAACAAATATAATTAGGAAACAAATAATATCTTCCTAACTTTTATGTTTATATTCTATATCTTTTTTTTTAAGGGGATCTTTTAGAATCTTCAAAATCTTCCATCTTTTGAAGAACTCCAGCTTTGCATTTAAGTCCTTCTTATTTTATTCTTTTATTTACTCTATCTCATCAAATCAATAGTTCCCAACAATCTTCCCCTATTTGATGATGACAAAACAAACATGTTCTTGTACGAACTTATCATAAAGCCTTAATAAAATCAAAGCTTCCCCTAAAGTTGAGATGTAACCATCTCCCTGAATGAAACAAAACTTCTCCTTAAGTAGATTTCCTTTATACAATGCCAGACCAAGGATCTATAAGTTGCCAATTGTACCTGTTAACATCTTCGTTCGTTGAAAGCTCAGATTGTTTAGATCTATATCCAGTAAAAATAACAATGAACATGAAAGAATGCATAGCAGAAATAACATAATGAATAAAGTTATTTTGACAAGGTTTTTCATTCATATTATTCACTATTCACCCCAATTCTAGATGATCAATTCTAGAACAGTTACTCTAACTAGTAACAGGATCAATGAAACATTGATCTTGAGGCTACAACACTCATTCTAGGCGTTTACAATGAACCACATGCCTAGAACACACACACACACACACACACCTTTAGTCGACTACATTTTCTGTGCACACTTAAACTACACGACCTAATTTCTCTTTATATAGTTGAGATCATCTAGGTTTACAAAGGATAAGAACAAATTTAATTAGGAAACAAATAATATCTTCCTAACTTTTATCTTTATCTTCTATATCTTTTATCTTCTTAAGGAGATCTTTTAGAATCTTCAAAATCTTCCATCTTTTGAAGAATTCCAGCTTTGCATTTAAGTCCTTCTTGTTTCATTCTTTTATTTATTTTGTCTCATCAAATCAATAATTCCCAACAATCTTCCCCTATTTGATGATGACAAAACAAACAAAGTCGTGTACGAACTTCATCATAAAGCCAAAGCTTCCCCTGAAGTTGAGATGTAATCATCTCCCTGAATGAAACAAAACTTCCCCTTAAGTAGATTTCCTTTGTACCATGCCACACCAAGGATCTACAAGTTGCCAATTGTACCTGTTAACATCTTCTTCCCCTTTTTGTCATAATCCAATAGGGGACATATGAATATAAGCAACTTTGATCTTGACCACTACAAACCAATATCACACTTCTAATCCAAGCCTTCTAACTCCTCAAATTACCCACCATTAAGCACAATAAGAAAAATGAACTTGAGTAGTAGAAACTCACACTAGCAGTAGTAATAATGACTAGCAGTAGTAAAAACCTTCACCTCATGTAGCATATAAATGGTTAAACATTTTAACATTAAGCTTCCCCTGAAACCCATATGTTAACCATTTCTTGAATCTTCAATTCTGTAGGCTCTATGTAATGATTACTGATGAAGAAAACTAAGTATAACGAACTTGATGTCTAGGTTTTTACAAAGGAAAAGAACAAAAATAATTAGGAAACAGATTAATACTTCCTAACTTTTATCTTTATCTTCATATCTTTTATCTTCATAAGGAGATTTCTTATTATTTAAATCTTCAGAAATATTCCAGTCTTTTGAAATTCCCACTTGTATTAAAGTCCTCTTCTTGTTCATTCTTTTATTATTTTGTCATATAAATCAATAATTCCCAACTATTCCTAACAATCTTCCCTTATTTGATGGTGACAAAACAAACATGTTCTTGTACGAACTTCATCATAAAGCCTTAATAAAATCAAAGCTTTCCCTGAAGTTGAGATGTAATCATCTCCCTGAATGAAACAAAACTTCCCCTTAAGTATATTTCCTTTGTACAATGCCTCACCAAGGATCTATAAGTTGCCAATTGTACCTGTTAACATCTTCTTCCCCTTTTTGTCATAATCCAATAGGGGACATATAAATATAAGCAACTTTGATCTTGACCACTACAAACCAATATCACACTTCTAATCCAAGCCTTCTAACTCCTTAAATTACCCACCATTAAGCACAATAAGAAAAATGAACATGAGTAATAGAAACTCACACTAGCAATAGTAATAATGATTAGCAGTAGTAAAAACCTTCACCTCATAATGCATGTAAATGGTTAAACATTTTAACATTAAGCTTCCCTTGAAACCCATATGTTAACCATTTCTTGAATCTTCAATTCTGTAGGCTTTTTGTAATGATCACCGATGAAGAAAAACTAAGTATAACAAACTTGATGCTGAAGTAGAATAACCCAAACTTGTGTCTTATATCTTGTACTATCCACATGACGTCAAACTCATAAATAAATCTGTGAAATATAAGTAGATCGCAACCTCTTGAAAAAAATCCTCATCTTCTATGAGACACCAGACCAAAGTGATAGCAAATGTGAGCATTGAGTACCATAAGTTAGATCACACACCTTTGCTAGATTTTGACATGTCTTCGTCACATCATTTCTAAACATGAAAAAGTTACCTCCAAATGTTGTAAGCCATTTGACATATGATAAGAACACAAACCTGTGAAACTCCACTTCAACTTCAAATAGGTGATAAATAATCCTCTCTGTAATCAATTAATCCAATAAATACGAGCCTTTAAATCTGTTAAGAACATATAAACCAAATCCAAAAACCAGACAATAAACACCAAAAACAAACTTGTATTTCTTTTGTGTTCGACATCCATCATGTGTGTGTCATCTGATATCTATCAAAGCTAGCAGTATAAACCAAATAGCCCGAGCAACATAAACTGCTTAAAATACTCTAGCAGTACAAACTATTCAAGCACCAGTACTAACGATAAACTAACAGTATTAACTCATCTTCCTGGCACTAGTAATTTGTAACGAGCAACATTAAGTCCTTTAAGCCCAATAGTAGTAGTAACCAAAAACTTTACCCTGGCAGCACTAATGCATAACTAAAAGTACTAACCAAAGACAGCAACATTAATAAACATAAGCTTTAAACCTGGCAATAGAAACGTATAGCTAGCAGCATTAAGTCATCTTTGGCAGCACTAACTTCTCCATGGCAGCATTAATGCAAATAAGTTAGCAACATTAACCTTGTATTCGAACCAAAGCAGTATTAACACTGTATACTCGACATCATTAATCAAACTAGCAGTACTAATGAGATAACGAGCAGTACAAAGTAACAAGTGAGCAGTATAAACTTTTCAAAGCTTATGACCTTATACTAAATCATCTCTTGGCCCATTTAAACACACTCAAAAATGTATCATAGCATATCCATACCAAACAACAAGCTTTAATTAAAATAACCTGCTAATGATAACCTCCTAAGCTTGAACACCATCTTAAAAACCATTCCACGAATGAATACAAGCTACATGTGCCATGATCTTCAGCCATTAGTATCCAGACGACACCTTTTAGCGACACTTTTGCTATCACTAATTCATCATTCTCACCAACTGCTAATGATTCTTTTCATAGAATAAGTTCCAAAGAACGCTTGAATTATGTAACCAATCAGCAACCATCTTGTTGTCACGAACCAATCAAAAACAATTTTAAACAAACTTCCTGTTATATCGAATTAGGGTTGCTGAAAAACCCTAATATCACCAGATTCGACATGATAACCAAGACAGAAAATTCGTACCTCTTTTCCTTCATAGATGCGACACCAAAACACCTTGTAGATCCTAGATCACGAGCCACCAGGCTCTGATACCAATTGTGAAAGTCTAAAGAATCGTTGTAAGCTCAGATTGTTTAGATCTATATCTAGGAAAAATAACAATGAACATGAAAGAATGCATAGCGGAAATAGCATAATGAACAAAGTTATTTTGACAAGGTTTTTCATTCATATTATTCACTATTCGCCCCAATTCTAGATGATCAATTCTAGAACAGTTACTCTAACTAGTAACAGGATCAATGAAACATTGATCTTGAGGCTACAACACTCATTCTAGGCATTTACAATGAACCACACGCCTAGAACACACACACCTTTAGTCGACTACATTTTCTGTGCACACAAAACTACACGCCTAATGATCTCTTTATATAGTAGAGATCATCTAGGTTTACAAAGGATAAGAACAAAGAATATCTTTTAAACATTAAGCTTTATCTTCTGTTATCTTTATCTTCTTAAGGAGATCTTCTGAAATCTTCAAAATCTTCCATCTTTTGAAGAATTCTTCTTTTGTGTTTTAAGTCCTTTTGTTTCATTCTTTTATTCATTTTGTCTCATCAAATCAAGAATCCCAACAATCTTCCCCTATTTGATGATGACAAAACAAACAAAGTCGTGTACGAACTTCATCATAAAGCCAAAGATTCCCCTGAAGTTAAGATGTAATCATCTCCCCGAATGAAACAAACTTCCCCTTAAGTAGATTTTCCTTTGTATCATGCCACACCAAGGATCTATAAGTTGCAACCTGTTAATATTTCTTCCCCTTTTTGTCATAATCCAACATGGGACATATGAATATAAGCAACTTTGATCTTTACCACTACAAACTAATATCACACTTCTAATCCAAGCGTTCTAACTCCTCAAATTACCCATCATTAAGCACAATAAGAAAAATGAACTTGAGTAGTAGAAACTCACACTAGCAGTAGTAATAATAACTAGCAGTAGTAAAAACCTTCACCTCAATGACGCATGTAAATGGTTAAACATTTTAACAATAAGCTTCCCCTAAAACACATATGTTAACTATTTCTTGAATCTTCAATTCTGTAGGCTCTATGTAATGATCACTAATGAAGAAAATTAAGTATAACGAACTTGATGCTGAAGTAGAATAACCTAAACTTGTATCTTATATCTTGTACTATCCACATGACGTCAAACTCATAAATAAATCTGTGAAATATAAGTAGATCGCAATCTTTTGACAAAATCCTCATTTTCTATGAGACGCATACCAAGTGATAGTAAATGTACGCATTGAGCACCATAAGATAAATCGCACACCTTTGCTAGATTTTGACAAGTCTTCGTCACAACATTGAAAACATAAACAAGTTACCTCCAAATGTTGTAAGCCATTTGAGATATGATAAAACACGTACCCAAGTAATTCCACTTCACCGTCAAATAAGTGATAAATAATCTTCTTCATATCCAATTAATCTAATAAATCCAAAAATGAGCCTTTTAAACGTTTAAGAACATTTAAAATCATAACCTTCTGTATGTGTTATCCGAGATCCAAAATTAAGTGTTACCCGATATCAGATACAACAAGCAGCAGTAACATCTTTGAGCAGTACTAAGTGGATAAGCTGGCAGTACAAACTGACAGCGTTAACATGTAATCAATCCAAGCAGCATAATCCATTTAAACTGAGTAGCATTAAGTTTCTTGGCAGCACAAACTCTCAAAGATACAAAGCAGTACTAACTTTCTATACGAGCAGCACTAACCAACCTTTTAATCCCAAGCAGTATTAACATACTTGAGATAAAGCTAACAGTATTAACCATTATTGTTAGCAACATTAACAGATACATGTAGTATTAACACATATCAAACCTGTGTCAAAAGCAGCATTAATATAGACTTGGCAGCATTATCCATGAACTAGCAGTACTACTTTACCTTCGGCAGTATTAAGTTTCAACCCCATTATGCAGAAGATTATGAATATAATGTTGATCCCAAACCTTGATCGATTCCTTAGCTTGTTTAAGGTTAAATTACCTTGGATAAATCTAAAATAAATTATTTTAGAAACTTTGTGTGTGTATACTAAAGTGTATGCGGAATCTACACTTTAATAACTAGAAGTATTATGAATAAAACAGTAATTGTGAATGAACAAAGATATAACCAAACGCTCCAATATTATTTGATGAATAATACGAGTACTCTTAACTAGTACTAGGTTTTACAACCTTGAAGCTTTTAATCGACTTACCAACTATGAAAATCTTATGTCTCAACTAATGCCCTAGAGCCTCCTTTTGTAGATTAAGGAGTACTAGTCAGCTTACAACACACGCTAAAAATAAATATAAACTTATAGAATATTCTGATACAATCTACTTTATAAATATCTTCTAATCTTCATCTCCAAGTAATCTTTATCTTTGAAATCTCTGACTTCCCTTAGCAGTATTAATCTTCTCTGACAGTATAAACTAACACTAGCAGTATTAATCTTGTGCTAGAAGTATTAACCCAGTTAATATTGTTAGTTATAATCTGAGCAGTATTAATCTCTTGAACTAGAAGTACTAACTTGTGAAGATTTATTCCCAACAATCCTCCCCTAAACTTGTGATTTACCTTCAAATCTCAAGTTTCTTCTGAATTAAATCTTCTAGTTTACTCTGTCGAGGATGCTTTCAAACACACTATCTTTACTGATGAAGTTGAGACTTAATAAACCTTAAAAGCTCATATGCCATCTCAGTGACATTATAATTCACATGAAGTTTCCATTGAAGCATTCTTGTTAGTGTATCCTATGGTAGTGGATACTTCTTCTCAACTAGCATATGAATACTTACTTCTCCCAACATCAAAGAGTGAACCCCACAAGAATCATAGAGTTTCCATTCTATCAACTCTTAATTGTGATGATTTTTCTAAACTGTATCATCACCATCTGGTTCAAACATAATCTTCATATCTCCTCAGAGCACTAGATCATCAAAACCTGGTCTTGTAGATGCATACTTCTTATTAAAAAGTCTGTACAACACAATCAGATCTTCTCTATCAAAATCATTTAGCATCTCACTAAAGTATATATAAGTCTTGTAACTTCCATCTGCCCTGTGTATCTCATAGTATCCCACATCTCCTTTGCAATATGATTTCCAATTAACTATTGGAGATTTAACAGCCAATGGAATCACACTAATTATTTCTTCAGAATCAAAAATAACTTCCACATACTCCATAAGTGTAAGTTTTTCTGGATCATCCTGCATCTTCTGTCTTTTATCCTTGTCCTCTCTACCTTTTGCAACCTTTCTTTTCAATCTTCCTCCAGCTTTCTTAGAGCTTTCTTTCACAACTTGTTCAGCTACAACATCTTCTTGCTGAACTATCTCTTCTTCAACTTGTTTTGATGATTCTGCATCCTTTTTCTTTTCCTTTTCTTCTCCAGCAGGTTGCTTTTGAACAAAACCTGAAGCTTCAATTTTCTCATTCTTCTTAATAGATTCTTGTTGAAGATCAAATCCTGGTCTCTTCATCACTTCTTTTTCAATCTCAGAATCCTTAGGTACAAAAGCATGATTTTGATCCCATACGCTTTCAAATATAAGTCTAATATCTTCATAGCTCATTCCCTTGAAATGACTCTGCTTGTATCCTCCCTGATTCTTCAAATACATACACATGTTCTTCCTTACTTCAGCTACAGAGAAAGATCTATTCTGAAGTGCATGATATCTTATCACAGCAGGATCACTCCAATCAATATCATGAGCTTCTTTATCTACAACTTCTTCCCTTTTATCCAATTGCTTTTTCAATTCCAAGGCTTTTTCCAGATCATACTTCTCTTGTTCTGGTTTGCTGTATCCTTTGCTATTCTTTAGCATGTAAACTTTTGAGCTACTTTCTTCATCATGCTTATCTGTTTTACTCCCTTTCTTAAAGTATTAACATCTCTTCTTCTTCTTATGTATGTCTGAACCTCTAAAACTATCTTACTTCTACCTGCATCAGCTAGAATCTTTGCAACACTTAAAACTCCAAGTTGAACTTCAGGACTAATATATGAACTATGTGCCTCCCCTGAAGCTCTGATCTTAGTAGGAGTAACAAAATGTGAATATTCTGCAGCATGTGGTTGAACTAAAGAAGCATCAAATTCCAAGTCAATGTCTTCTATCATCCTTCCCTATTTAGATGAATCCTTTGCAGGTAAATCGGCTTCATCCTTAGAGATGACAATCTGAAACTTTCTTTTTGTGAATTTGGACTTTTCTGTCTGCAATTGATCCTCAAGAGATTTAACCCTCTGTACCAACTTTGTATAGACTTTACCATAGATCTGCTTTGTGTTCTTGAGTTTAGTTTCTAAGCCTTCCACTTTCTTTGCTAATTTGAGTACAAATACCATCAATTCAGTTTGTGATAAACTGCCCTCAGCACTTCCAGGTGTGTTAACTTTTGAGAGAGGTGCATCATTGAGCCTGGTAGGGGTCTTATATATGGTACCACTGCCCTGACCTGCATCTAAGCTAATGTCAGTAGTGGCAGCTCCTCCAGCATCAACATCCATACTTATAAATGTTGCCTCATCTGCTACTTGGGTTTGAGTAGGAAACTAAGACTGAGAAATCTCAGCTGCTTGTCTGTTTATATTCCTAAGTGGTGATGAAATTTGTGATTGATGTGTTTGGTGGGATAAGGATGGTGATAAGGATGGTGAAGATGTTATTCTTGAAGGAGATGTTGTAGGTGTAGTGGTTGATGTATGGGATTGTGGTTGTTCTGTAACTGGTAGTTGTGAAGTAGAAGGAGTATCAACAATGCGAGTGTGTTAGCATCATGGAGGTTGCTAATCATTTCACCCAGACCAGTTTGATCTATAATAAGCATGAGTGGGTAACAAAGGTGAATGTACCCAGAAAACCTCTTTATCTATGGCCAAAAACCTTTTGAGTAGAAAATTGTGGGCACAATGTGTTTCTTGATGAAGAAGTAAATTGCTGACATCCATGGAATAAAAAAGAGTATAAAAATCTTAGATACATTAAAACTAGTCAATAACTGCCAAGTATTTCACCATACCAATCAAAAAAAGTTTAGAAAAATTAAAAGTCATGTTATTGGCTAAACAAATACGTGCAGTAGCAATATTACTACTGAACTGATCCCATCTAGTGGATTTAAAACTTATACAATGTAAGATGGTATGGATAAAGAACTTCCATTGAGGGGAAAAGTTATTTTTGTAAAAAGTAAGATGATCAGAATCAGTAACATACCCCATCAATGCAAGCTGTTCAAAATTTTTAGTAGTAGACATATTACTAATACCATCTGCATCTGCTAATTTAAGTGAACTTCTAACCGATGCTTCAGTAATAGTCTTATCATGCCCATCAACTGTAGATTATATTTCTACTTCCCTTGAATCAATTGTTTTGACAGTCGCGGTCTGCCAAAACTATTTGATTTAAGAAGTATAGATAGTAGGATTTGTAATGAGGGCATACCTTAAGGTGCTTCAATTCCAATAAAAATCCCAACTCTCTTCGATGAGAACCCCTTCACTGTTTCGTAAGGTTTTCTATCATCTTCAGAAAAGCCACCATGTTATGTTAATTGCAGAATTGCAAATTGGCCATGGTAAGTGATTAAAAAGCAAATTGGATATATGAGGTGAGTGTTAGTACTGAGTTATGATCGTTTAAGTGTGTTAGTGCTGTTTGCAAAGGGAATTGTATTAATATTGAGAATTGGTAGGCTGTTGATTGGACCGACTTGAACAGTATTGTTTCTTTGTCACAAAGAAATCGTATAAAAGGAAGTAAAATCAAAGATTATCCAATTAACAAACCTATAAACGAAGTAAGTGCCTTAAATATCTCAACGGTTATAAGGAAAACCGAATTCCCTTCTAACAGCACTAACGGTAACATAGCAGCATTAATATTAGTACTAGCAGTATTAACCTTTTGGCCTAGCAGTACTAATATTGACTTAGCCGTAATGAAATCTGTCTAACAGTATTAATTTTTTATTCAATAATCATACACCAACATGCCTCTATTCATCACAAGCACACTAGAAACAACTAGATAGACATGTGAGAATTCATGAGGATCCATATCTATGTATAACCCATGAATGAAAGTTAAAACCATTAAGCAAACTTCAATATCAGTATTAACCCATATCATCCCAAAATTTAACCACAAGTCTCCCACAGAGTATAAAGAGAGAGATATCCTTAGAGATATGATGTGCCTCAGGAATTTCAAGTTCTTACCAATACAAGAAAGGTAATCATAACATGAAAAACCCTTTCACCAGTGGGGATGGTCCTAAGACCAGTGCATGAGTATTCTAAGAAAACCCAAACCTAGATGACACAAAACTCTCTTACATACAATTCAGCTGTGAGATTATTCTTTTTCAGCTCTCCATTCCATCCATACTGCTTTGCTTATCCTGCAAATGTTAGTCCAAAACCAAGAAAACACATTCCAAGCTAATTTTCTTCTTGACAGTATTAAGTTATGACTAACAGTCTTAATTTTGCACTAGCAGTATTAACTGACACACTAACAGTACTAATCTTTTACAAAACTTTTACAAAGACATAAAGAGATTTAGACATTAAGGATTACGCATTCCAATATTTGAGACCAAGTACTGAAATCTTCCAGTAACAAAACCTTTTGTAAAAAGATCTGCAACATTATGATCAGTATTAGTTTAAACCATTTGAATTAGCTTTTTAGCATTGCAATCTCTTATAAAATGATGCCTAATCTCTATATGTTTTGTTTTAGAATGTTGATCAGGATTTTCAATAATGCAAATAGTACTGTTATTGTCAATATGAATCATAGTATTCATGAAATTATACCCATAATATTAGGGTTTCACACATGACGAACCTAATAATGATGATGATCTAAATATATATTCGAAGAGATCCAGACCCATCATCATCAGTTGTTTACACCAAGAAACCCTTATAGAAAATAATCACAACGATTGGCAATCGTATTGCATACCCAAAAACAGGCAGAGATGACGATTTTAAACACTGTTACAGCAACTTAACTTCCAAACCCTAGAAAACTTTTACCATAAACAATTTCTTGAAAATTAGAGTTTAGGGTTTCTTCAAAAACCTTGTAGATCCCAGATCAAGAGCCCCCATGCTCTGATACCAATTGTGAAAGTCTAAAGAATCGTTGTAAGCTCAGATTGTTTGAATCTATATCTAGGAAAAATAATAATGAACATGAAAGAATGCATAGTGGAAATAACATAATGAACAAAGTTATTTTGACAAGGTTTTTCATTCATATTATTCACTATTTACCCCAATTCTAGATGATCAATTCTAGAACAATTACTCTAACTAGTAACAGGATTATTGAAACATTGATCTTGAGGCTACAACACTCATTCTAGGCGTTTACAATGAACCACACGCCTAGAACACACACACACCCCTTTAGTCGACTACATTTTCTGTGCACACAAAACTACACGCCTAATGATCTCTTTATATAGTAGAGATCATCTAGGTTTACAAAGGATAAGAACAAATAATATCTTTTAAACATTAAGCTTTATCTTCTGTTATCTTTATCTTCTTAAGGAGATCTTCTGAAATCTTCAAAATCTTCCATCTTTTGAAGAATTCTTCTTTTGCGTTTTAAGTCCTTTTGTTTTATTCTTTTATTCATTTTGTCTCATCAAATCAAGAATCCCAACAAACAATGACTAGGGTATACTTCTCATGATTTATGGACATTGGATTGACTAGTCCAAATAGATCCATGTGAAGAAGATGCAAACACTTCCTGATAGAGAAATTTTACTTTTTTTGAAAGAAGCTCTATGATGCTTTCCCTTTTCACGTGCTGAGCATGGTTTATCCTTTGAATAAACAAGTGAGGGAAGGCCAAGAACTTTTTTTATCTAGCAAGTTTATTAATGTTTTTGAAATTGAGATGTGATAGCCTTTTGTGCCATACCTAGTTAACACTTTTAGAGGATTTGGCAAAGAAGCAGGCTCCATTTAGAGTCAGTGATGACATGTCAAAAACATATACATTATTTCTCCTTGAGGCTATCAACATAATTTCATTATTTGCATTAAAAATTGCCCCTGGCTTATCATCAAACTGAACAATATATTTAGAATTACAAAGTTGAATAATGCTAATTAAATTGTATTGGCCATTTACAAAAGCTACTTTAGAGAAAACTATACCACCACAGTTTATTGAACCATATCCCTCAGTAATGCAAGATGAGTTATCACTAAATACTACCTTAGGACCTAGTTGTTGCACATATTTATGCAGGTAACTCTTGACATCAGTCATACTCCTTGAGCATCTACTGTCCAGGTACCAGATGGGCTCCCTTATGTGTCTCTGCACAAATAATAAACTAAGTTAGTTTCTCTTATGAACCTACTTCTTTGTAGGCTCTTTGGCTTTAATAGCTTGAAGCTTTTCACCTCTTTTGAAATGTTCAAAGTCACTATGATCAGTGGTTGAGTAAATAGTACTTCCACAAGTATTGTAACTCATACCAACTAAGGATTCACTAGACTGAGAGGACTCAGTTAGGGCACCTCCTCTGACAAGAATGACACCATTGTGTCCTGAGGTTGCATGATCATAGCTTCCACATATTTCACACTCAGAATACATACGACAATAATAAGGGTGATGGTCTTTGAAACCACAATAGGTGCATGGTGGGAAATGCTTTATCTTAGCTTTCAGGGTCTGTTTTGACGGTGAAGCATACTGATAAGGTTATGCCTTCTAGTTTTCACTATTCTTTAGTAATGCAACATGCATATTATGATCTAAGGTCCTATGATCCTTTCCTTTTCATCTTATACAATAGAGAATTCTATATCAATCATCACTGGAATGATTTGTATAATAACAAAGTTCACGTTTCAGCTTGGGTTTTTGAAGAGGTTTTGGTCTGACTGATTTGGATGAGTCAGTGTTTTAAACTTTAGGTTTAGATTCCTGAATCATTTTAGATGAGTTAACTGATTTAGATGATTTAGACTGTGGAATCACTAGTTTAGATTCCTGAATCTTCTGAGATGAGTTAACCTTTTCATCTATCAGCATTTGAACGAGTTTGGTTAATTCATTTAATTTGGATTATTGTTTATTGTTATCGATTTCAATAGGAACTGAAGTAATGATTGATTCAGTGGTACAAACAGTGACAAGACGAGGTCCTGAATCACTCTTACTTAAAGATTCTTGTGTGTCAGGCTTTGTATGTTTCATAATACCTAAACCAGGTTTCTCTCTTAGATAATGTTCTTGATAAGTCAATGGTATGACCTCGGAGCTTGGGGAAGCTCCCTAAAGAATTTTATGTGGAGGTAAGGGTGTCAAAGGTTCTGATCTTGATTCTTTAGAAGAATCAGGGTCAGTGAGTGCCTTAGTGAGTTTTAGACATTCATTGACAGCCTGAATTACAAGAACCAAAATCCTTCCAATGTTCAAGTTTGGTAGTTTACTGTCAGGATTGTGTCTTACAACCCATTCTTTGGATTTTAGAATTGTTGTATATCAATCCCACACAACCTTGATGTAATCGGCAAGAACTAAAGAGAGAAAGTAAGTTGGAAAGTTTTCTAGAAAGATAAACAAGAGAAATGTATTAAGTGAAATGAAAACCAACACCATCTCCGTGTGTGGAGAGGGTATTTATAGTTACAAAGGGAGGAATGGGGCAATTGGATCCATAGGCTATCCATGGGTCGGCCCATTTCCTTTACTTAATTAATACACTTAAGCTACGAGCTAATGACTAATTTATTTGGTAGTGATCGAGACTTTTCTGAATTTCTAACAATCTACCCCTAAGGGAGGTCACTCCAAATTACAATAAATTTAGCTTAGCATTCTATGAATATCTTCAGTCTTGCTCATAGTCTTGATTCGTTGATCTTTATCTTATGTGATATGTAGTGATCTTAGAACTTGTTCTTTCATGCTTTATCGGCTTATGATCTTGAGCTTCTTGAGATCACCAGTAAACATAATCTCTACATCATCTTGTAATCTTTTGCCTTCTTGTGATCTTGTGACTTTTGGACCAACATGCTCATACTTAACTTCATCTTGAAAGCTATCGAACAATCTCTCTTAGAATGCTTTATCTTGAACACTTTATGACTTTAAGGAAGATGTTGAGTATTAGAGTAGCAGAAGACTTGAGTAACATGCACTTGAGCTTTCATCATGTCTTTATATTTTTTAATCGAGTATGAGCATGCGGCTGTGAATCTGACTCGTCATGGACTAGTTATTGCTACCATCAGGAAAACCTGCATGTTTAGGTTAGTGATAATCAACAGATATAGATGAAAGTGTCTTTGTCACTTCGTCGAATACGGTTGCAATAACCACGGTTCCCCATTAATCCGTATAAATACTGCATGTGATCAGGTAGAATTCAAAAGCATCTCCTTGACAGAGTTTCGCAGCTGCACTAGCCGTTCTCGTTACCGGAACGTCTCAAAGCAGACAACATAGTACGAGTGAATCTGTAAGTTACTATCTTCCTGATTGAGTCGTCAATTCGTGTTCAGCTTTCCTATGTCCAGATACCCTTATGAGGCTTCCCATAGACATAAGATTAAGAATTGATTTAGGAAAATTAGTTGGTGTGCTAAGGAATAAAGAGTTTTATAACACACCAAAAGTTTTATCTTTTCAAAATTCATCCGTCAATTCATATACTGAACCGATATTTGATATTCAGTTGTCACAAGTTTGATCCAAATAGGATCTCACAATTCACCTGTCGTAGTGCTTGTTTGATGTTGGCACTGGTAGGATTTCCATCGTCACTGTGAGTACTGTGAAGTATCACTCTGATGTTCTGGCACAATCACAAGGATAATGCGTAGGACTCTTATTATTTTAATTGTTTTTACAGTGTAAGAAGAACAAGAGTAATTTAGAATAGTATCCTAGTAAGATTTATTGATGATCTCTTTTGGCTCTAGACTCAATAGTGCGTTTTGGTTTTAGTGATCGGATGCTGGAGCAGACTGCCACATTTTCAGTACCAACTAACTCAGAGTGAGAAAGTCGATAGAAATGTGTTTAATCTCCATGAGAAATGAAACAAACTTCTGTTAAGAGAAGTCTTACTGGGTCCATGATGACTATCTTCAATACCAGACAACATCTTAGTGTTTCTGATATCATATGTATTGACTCATTTTCTGCCTAAGTGTGTGGAGGGCTTCTTTCTTTACACCCTTTATCCTTACATTTCTTTTTCATTCTTTAACCCCTTCAATGCTTACCAAGACTTCATTACTAACACCTTGTTGGGTTTGTTCCAGTGCTAGCTTTGTCTTAGTAGGCATTATTCCCATTCTCACTTTACTCCTTTTTTATATCATACCTAAGGACTTCTAATCTAACTAGTGGATTATCCCTGGGTAGATCCCTCTGGTTCTGGTTGGATCATGGAACAAAATACATAGCCCTAACCACCTTATGTCTCTATGAACAACAATATTTGGTTGGTTTTTTGGTACTTCCATCTTTGCCATAAAACCATTTGAAAAATCAATCAAGATACTTGTAATATAAATCAAAACATTTGTATCTTGAAAGTTTTATCTTTTAAAATTTCCCCCTGCATATGTGCATCGATATTTAAAAGTGTTTTACACATATGAGGGAGAAGATGCACTTGAGTCACTATGATCTCATTATTAGCCTTATATTTTAATCACATTTTCTTCCCTTATCAAAAATGTCAAATCGTTTGATATTTTGGATGTCAATTGATTAAAATAAAGATTTTTGGGAGAAAGATGTTATCTTATTTGCATGCTTATTAGGAACATTTTAGTGCTCCCCCTCAATTAATGAGGGAAGGATATAGTGTTGAGTACATATTTTAAAAGATTTTAAGATTATTGAAAAATTCGTGAAAAATTGTACTCAACATAGATATACTTATTATCCTACACTACATATATACATATTCATAAGATAATATTTGATACAGGACCTTAAATGAGCAAACAAGGATTGACACAGTCGATCTGTCCGCGTAAACAGCCTGTAGTCCGTCTCGAGTATCCTTCTACCAACGTAGCATTTCTAGACTCTTGATTATTCATCTTGTATGCAATCTCTTCTCGATCACCTTCAGCATTGACTTTGTCCGTCTTTGATCCTTCTCTGACCAAGGTCTTGTTGGCATGTCTTTATTATAACCAATCCTAAAGTTGTTCAGCCTATACTTTATCTCATCATAAACTTTCATAATAGTGGCATCTCCAAACTTATACACTTCATCTTCTCTCATCAGACACATGTTGCCATTCCCGCTTTTATAGATTACACCCCTGGGTTTGTAAAAGATGGTGTATGGTTCTTGGTCGTCAACACCGAGGGCTGAAACATGTGGCCGGGTTAGGTTGAGCTTGGTTTGATAACTTTCCACCCCTAACTGGACATCTTCGACTCTGTGCTTGAGTACAATTCTTTGAATAAAGAACCAAAGTGCAACAGCTAAGTCAGTCTGAATATTGCCATCGAGGTGGTGAAGCTTGTTTTGGAAATATAGGAGGAACATATCTTCTATATCATTTAAGTGAAGTCTTGGAAAATCTGCTTCCTTAAGTCTGTCCTCCTTCTGATTTGCTCGTTTGACAACTATCTCCTTTAAGTAATGATAAGGAAACAAAAACACTTTTTCGGGGGGTCTTGGTTGATCAAAGAACATGATATGAGACATATTGTTCTAGTGAGAGAAAGTAGAGAGAGAAAGGGAAGAACTATGTGTTTATTAAGAAAGAAGAAGTCCACACAATGATTCAACCAACCCTTCATGGAGAGTCATGAGGGGTATTTATAGCCTAACACAAAGCTATATATACCTCGTTTACAATAATAGTCCCTGCGTATAGCAGTTGGTCTATAGCTAGTCCAATTTACGTGTAAGACGCCAGCTTCACTAAAAAGTGAGGCTAACAATCTCCCTCCAAGATGGTGTCACACGTGAATTGGTTACAATGTTTCCTTCAAGCAAAAATAAAGTAAAATGATAAGAATGACGTCCAGCATTCCTTGAGATTGTCTTCAATGACCTTGATCTACTTGAATGCTCCAGCTTTATTTCTTCAGCTTGCATACGAACACACTGTAAAATACTGCTAAGGATGACTTAGAAGTTTTCTCTACCGATGATCTCGGTCTTGATTAGATTTATACTCATAACTTCTTGACATGTCTTCAACAACTTTCTTCAAACACTTCTGGTCATCTCGAAGTTTCTGAATCAACTGCATGTCTTGAAGAAGCTTCATTTTCTTGCACTTCTGGTCATGTCGAAGTCTTCTGAATCTGCTTCTTCATTTGTCATCCTTGAATTTCCCTTATCCGAATACTTCGGCTTTAATATGAATTATGTTCTGAACTTCTTGTGCAGTATCTAGTTGAGTTTTAACTCCCTCTCAACTAGTAGGCTCCTTTTCTTCAGCTCCCTCCCAAACAGATATCCCTGAGACTGATCAGAATTAACGCACTAGTCTTGAGTCATACAATCTCCTCCAGCTCGACTCAAAGACCTTCTATCTCATTTAGGATACTCTGTGGGAAATAATACCATCATCAACGTCGTCTCACTTAGGAAGCATCCCAGTCTTGTTTGAATTCAGCTCAATACCCAAAGTACACACTTCATCCCTTTTACGAAGCCGAAACTGTAGCACAAAATCAATTAAGACCCGGAAATGCACTTTTCTCCCTCCAGGAAAGTACAAATATGAATTGCTACACCAAAGTCAATTAAGTCCTGAGTGTACGCAATTTATCCCTCTATGTAGTCGAAATGGTAACATTAAAGTCAACAAAGTTCTGGATGTACACATTTCTCCCTCTAGGATGATGACTAACTGATGAATTATCCTACACATGTGTACATCGTATGCCAACTGGAACTGCTTACTTAGCTTCATAACCCGTGATTGCATAAGCAATAGTCTGTGAGAAGATGTCGGTACTCTCTTTACAAATCTCTCTTGATCAACCCGATCTAAATCCCCTTATCTATTCTATACGCTAATACTGATGACCACTGATGGAGACAACCCGATATAACGACCTCGATAATGAAGCAAAAAGCTCTGACTAACTTCTATCCCATTAAGAGTGAAGGTGAATTTTGATAAGGATCGTTTTTAGCATTAAGTGTTGTGTTTGCTTTTGTGTTTGCTTTTGGGTTTCAAAACTTTCCTTAAACAGTGTCATGTTTTGCTTGTGACTTGTTTTGCCTTAAGCATATTTCTCCTGAGACATGTTTTGCCTGGGGCATATTTCGCCTGAAGACAGAAACATATTTCGCTTGAAGTTAACATTACAT
>BQNB010096131.1:6523-25701 GCA_026074375.1 Tanacetum coccineum
TTTGATATTCACAATCAAAGTTTCTATCATAGTTGTTTTGAATTTACTCAATACAACTTAGCCTTATACAAGCTAAGCAAGATCTATTCTATTGGGATCAACAGGTATAAACACTTGTATCTTGAGCATATTTGAGCTTGAACTATCTTCAAGTGAACCTTCACACATTTCATGCTATTAAGTATCAAAAGTTTACGAGAAATGATAAAATATATATAAATAACACCGTTGAAAACATGTATAATTAAGGCGTTATCAAATCCCTCCACACTTAGCTATTGCTTGCCCTCAAGCAATCAAAGCGAGAAAACAAGATTCATTTATCGTAAACGTAGAGAAATTATTTATTTACAGGAGTTTATTGGATTAACAACTTTTCAGGCATAGACACATAATAAAGCACCTTACATATGAGATGTATTTGTTTTTATTCACACAGGTCACTCAGATAGGGTTTGTATTTATAAGATCGCTCAATTTGCACAGACATAGGCTAGATAGCTGCCATAGGCTTGAACAAGACACATAAACATGTCCGTTGCGACGTGAGCACCTAGACAAATTCTCAAAGAGGTAAAACGTGAAAGTATAATGTGGGTAAATATTAGGAATAATGATATCATGTGTCAAACCAAAGTATTATAACATACACATTCCTTTTATTTTTCATCATCCTTTTTTTAATACCAAATGCTTAACAACGATAACTAAGGCTGGCATAGAACTAAGATATTGAGCACATTTTACTTTAGGAATTTTAGCACTAAAAGCGAGTGCTGCAGAAAGCAGAATAATATGAGGATTGTTTTACCTCTTATCATACGAAATTGCCTCTAAATTAACTTCACTGTGGTTTAGTAAATGATGATCAAGCACAAGTTCTAGAGCTACTAAATTATCAGCACTTTCATAAAATGTGCAAAAGATATGCATCAAAGGCTAGAATAAACCTTACAGTTTAGTTGACTGATTTTCGTGCTAGTTATGATGTCAATCCAAGTAGGATTTGCCTTACTAAGTGTATACTTTTTAGTTTTGGAAGAAAAGCCATATATTATTCTTTATAAAATATCAGTTGAAAACGTGGCTAAATTACAGGGCAAACATGGAGGAATATGATTAATTTTTACTATTTGGCTCCCCTCCACACTTAAGTTGAATATTGCCCTTAATGTGAGAACTGATAAATTAGAAAATAAGGAAAATTAAGGAAAAATGATACTTCTCGGGGCATAAGATAGTGTAGCTGTGAGAGAGCTATATTTGAGTTGGCGCCATAATTTTTTGATTTAAGATATTCTACCTGCAAAAATGAAACAAACAAAACACACACAAAAGAAAATATTTTTGGGGTTTTTGATTTTTTTGATTTTTTTCCGTGGGTCTCCTCCACACTTGAGTGGAAATGATATAAAGCACGGGTTGCCTCCCGAGAAGCGCTTAGTTTTTAAGAGAGTCATTAGCTAGACTCGTACTTCGATGGTTCATTCTTTAGGAAAGAAGGGAGTGAGTTCTTCCTTCTGGTCATTATATTAATCTTCTTCGTGATAGAGCTTGAGTCGATGGCCATTTACAAAAAAACGTCTTGCTTTCTTTACCATTTAGTTCCATATATCTGGATGGATATTGATGTTTTACAACATACTGTCTAAGCCATCGAGATCTGAGTTTTAGCTGTTTGGATTTATATTTAGAGTTGAATTACATCACTTTGTTTCCATTTTTGAATTCTTTTCTCATTTTGATTTTTCTGTCATGCCAGACTTTGGTTCTTGCTTTGAATAGACAGGAGTTTTCATATGTCTGATGCCGGAGTTCGTTTAACTCGTGTAACTAAAACATTCTTTTCTCACCAGCGGCTATTAGATCGGGATTACAACTTTTTAGTGCCCAGTATGTACGGTGTTTAATTTCAAACGGTAAGTGGCAGTTTTTACCATATAGGATTTTATACGGAGTGGTTCCGTTTGGTGTTTTGTAGGCGGTTTTGAAAGCCCATAGAGCATCATCAAGTTTTCTTGACCAAACAACGGTATTATCTTTCATTGTTTTTTCAAAGATTCTTTTGAGGGCTCTATTTGTATTTTCAACTTGTTCGCGCGTTTGAGGATGATAGGATGTTGAGAAACAATGAGTAACTCCGTATCTTTTCATGGTCTTTTATATTATTTTGGTACAAAAGTGAGTTCCTTTGTCGTTTATGAGAGCTATGGGCATTCCAAAACTGCAGAATAGTTTTTTCAAGAATGATATAACAACTCTAGCATTGATTGTTGGCAAAGCCTGAGCTTCGGCCCATACAGATACATAGTCGACAACGACTAAGATATATTTGAATTTGTACAATTTCTAGAATGGTCCCATAAAGTCTATACCCTATATGTCAAAAACTTCACATACTTGAATGCTATTTAAGGGCATTTCATCACGTTTAGAGATATTTCTAGTTTTTTGACATGCTTCGCAAAGGCGAACGAGAGTATGAGGTTCTTTGATGATTGTCGGCCAATAAAAGCCTAAGTCTAAGATTTTTAAGCTGTGGTGGTTGGTCTATAATGTCCACTGGTATGTCCGTGGTGACATTGATCTAGAATGGTATGAGTTTCTGGTTATGAGACACATCGTCTGATCATAGCGACTGAACATACTTTGAAAAGATAAGGATCTTCCCAAAAGTAGTTTTTGAGGTCAGAGAAGAATTTGTTCTTTTGTTGGTACGTCATTCCTTTAGGTATAATATCACCTACCAAATAGTTTGCAAAGTCTGCGAACCATGGTATGTCTCTGGTGGTTATTTCCATAAGATTTTCTCTAGAAAAGTTATCGTCGACTTCACTGTCATCACTTGTCTCATCATTTTTAATCCGAGATAAGTGGTCGACGGCAACATTTTTTGTACTTTTTTGTATTTTATTTCGATATTAAATTCTTGCAACAGCGGTATCCAACGTACGAGACGTGGCTTAACATCTTGCTTTTTGAATAGGTACTTGAGAGCTAAGTGGTATGTGTATACAACCGTTTTGGATAATACCAGATAGGATCGAAATTTGTCAAATGCAAAGACTACAACCATAAGTTCTTTTTCAGTAACTGTATAATTTTGCTGAGCTGCATTAAGGGTTTTACTTGCAAAATAGATGGGATGAAAGTGTTTTCCATCTTTTTAACCTAAGACTGCGCCAACTGCGAATTCGCTTGCATCACACATTAGCTCAAATGGAAGATTCCAATTTAGGATCATGATTACAAGTGTACATGTGAGTTTCTATTTTAATGAATTGAATGCTTTGTTACATTCATCATTGAACTCGAATGGAGTATCCTTTTTAAGTAACTAGGTTAGAGGACGAGCAATTTTTGAGAAGTCTTTAATGAAACGTCGGTAGAAACCGGCATGTCCTAGAAACTTCTAATGCCTTTAACATTAGTAGGGGGTTAAAGTTTGGATATTACGTCGATTTTGGCTTTGTCAAATTCAAGGCTTGCTCCGGACACTTTGTGTCCAAGCACAATTCCTTCTTTAGCCATAGTGACATTTTTCCCAGTTAAGGATAAGATTTTCATCCTTACAGTGTTGAAGCATTTTATCAGATTATTTAGACAATTATACTTCTATGGGTTTCTAAAGATGGAAAATTCATCCATGAATACTTCTACGAATTCTTTGATCATGTCATGAAAGATAGCCAACATGCATCTTTGGAAAGTAGCAGGAGCATTACATAAGCCAAAAGGCATTCGTCTGTAAGCGTATGTTCTGAAAGGGCATGTGAACGTGGTTTTCTCTTGATCTATAGGATCAATTGGTATTTTGAAATATCCAGAAAAACCATCGAGGAAACAGAAGTATTTATTTCCTACGAGTCTTTCTAGCATTTGATCCATGAATGGCAACGGATGGTGATCTTTTGTTGTTGCTTTATTGAACTTGCGATAATCGATGCATACTCGCCAACCCATAACGGTTCTTGCTGGGACAAGTTCATCTTTTTTGTTTTTGACTACTGTAATACTACCTTTCTTAGGTATACAGTGGATGGGACTTATCTAAGGTCTATCGACGATTGGATAAATAATACCAGTATCGAGGAGTTTTATGATTTCTTTTTTTAATAACTTCTTGCATGTTTGGATTTAATCTTCTGTGTTCTTGAACAACTGGTTTCTTGTCATCTAAGAGTTGTATTTTATGTTTACAGAAAGACGGACATATACCAAGAATGTTTGTGGTTTTCCAAGCAAAGGCTTGCTTGTGTCTTTTAAGAACAGATACTAGTTTATCTTTGTTTTGTTCGGAAAGCTGAGATGATATGATCACAAGAAGAAAAGAAGGTTCTTCCAAGAATACATATTCTAGATGATCACAGAGTTGTTTGAGTTCAATATCCGTAGGAGGTTCTTCAAGAGATGTCTTGATTTTATAATCGGTATCGAAGGTGATTTTTTCGAAGGTTGGTTCTTCATTATCTGATTTAATGTCTTCTTTAACAGTCATTTCATAAACTCATTGAATTCAGCAAATAGTTTTTCTTTGAGAGGAGTTCCCTCGATGGAATAAAGGATTCTACTACCTTCATCGAGAAGAGCATCAAAATCTTCTTTTATGATTTCATCAATAACGTCAATGCTAAAACATGTATCATCGTTAGAATATGAATGTTTCATCACGGAATCAATTGAGAAAGTCATTCGTTCGGTGCCAACTCCAAGATTGAGTTGTTTTTGTTTTACTCGAATTACTGTATCAACATTATAGAGAAAAGGTCTTCCTAATATAAGTGGAACTTTATTGTCTTCTTCCATTTCGAGGATAACGAAATCTACAGGAAAAGTGAATTTACCAACTTTTATAAGCATATTTTCAGCTATTCTAATAGCGTATTAGAATGATTGGTCAGCTAATCTCACGCTCATTTTAGTTGGTTTGAGAGTTTCGAGAGAAAGTTTTACATATAGAGAATATGGCATAAGATTAATGCTAGCACCAAGGTTGGCTAAAGCATTACATGAGAAAGTTTTGCTAAAGGTACATGGAATAAGGAAACTTCTAGGGTCTCCGAGTTTAGGTGGAACTTTGTTTTGGATCATAGTTAAACTTTCATCGCTAAGGAAAGTTGATGAGATTTGTTCGAGTTTGTGCTTGTTGCTAACAAGTTCTTTAAGAAATTTTCCATAGTTGGGCATTCATGCTAATACATCGACAAGAGGTACATTGATTCGAACGGCTCGAATCATATCGAGGAATTTTCCATATTGGGCTTCCATTTTCTCTTTTTGAAGACGTTAAGGATATGGGATTTTTGGTTTGTAAGGCTTGGGAATTAGAGTTTCTTGGATTGGTTTTTGAGTTTGGGGTTTAGGTGTTGGTGTTCATTCTTCATCATCATTAGCACTATCAAAATTGATAGGAGTTTTAGAATCATTTTGAACATCATTTGGGTTGGTGGATGGGTCATATGTTTTACCACTTCGTGTAAATACTGCATTTACATGCTCGTTTCAAGCTTGCGGTGGTTGATAAGGTTTAGATGAGCTACCTTTTGGGTTTGGTTGAGTGTTACTAGGAAGAGATCCAGAAGGTCGAGCAGATTCCTTGTCAGCGGATATGTCAAACTTTACTTCTAAATTTTGGATCGAGGCTTGATGGTTTTTGGTTGTTGTTTTGAGTTTGGTCTTGAGATCCATAAACGTTTCTTTAACAAAAGAGTTGGTCGATTGTTGAGCTTTTATGAAATCGCTTAATTGTTTTTGGATATTTGTTTTATCATCATAATTGGATCAATAGTAGTGTCGGTTATAATATTTTCTCCCGCTTGAACACTAATTATCGCGACTTGAGTCTCGGTCGCGATAATCATTGTAAAAACGTGTACGTCGAAAGGTTTGCATGAATTTTGATTCTTCTTCACGAGACATGGGTGTATCATCATCATATCGTTACAATCAGTGGTCGAGTGATTTGAACGAGATTGGATTTCTTTGTACTGAGCGTCTATTTTCAAGGTCATTGCATCCATTCGTGCCATATTTTTGTCAGTATCAGAGTTACTGCCACCTTCATGGGCGAAAGCTACATTTTTCTTGAGAGATGATTTTGGTTTTTGATTTTTAGCCCAATCGAGCTTGAGCAAGACTTTGTCTTCGAGAAGCTGATAGGCTTGGTTTGGTGTTTTGTAAATGAAATTACCGCCAGCTGTGGCATTAAGAGCTTCTTGGGTTATTTCGTTATGGCCATGATAAAAGATTTTTATGATATTGCCTTTGGATAGATTGTGACCATGGCAATTTCTGAGCATTTCTTTCATACGGAGCCATGCATCATGTAAGTTTCAAGTTTCATGTTGGAAAAAAGCTTTGAATTTCTCCCAGAGTAGATTGATCAGGCTGGTGCAGAATTAGATAATAAAAGCGTTGAACTAAGTTCGATCCCATGTTTTCAATTGTTTCCACTTGTTAGATTCGCGTCTAGCCAAGTTTTTGCTTCACCCGTAAGTGATAGGGGAAACATCATTAGGCGGACGACTTCATTTTTTGTGTCTCTGTATTTAAACATGTCACGTATACTAATAAATTCGTGAATGTGTTTATGTAGATCAGTTTTAATTCTACCATCAAATTGGTTTGCTTTGACAAGAGTCAAGTGGTTGCCTTTAATGGGGAATTTATTTGCGGTTTAAGGAATAGTGATTGTTGAACCGGGAGTCAGAGCGACAACACGATCGGCAGCCCACATGGGTTCATCATCTATTGGGTTGTAATTTTCAAGAATATTCTAAAAAGTGATGGAAATAATTGATGTCAAGAATGTGTAGGTAGATAACTCTTTGTTGTTCAGGTCGTTCGTCTCTTAGTTTGAATGAGACTCTCTTGTTTCGTCTATGATTCAGGGTTCGTTCAGATTCATATAATGGTTCAACAAGTTTGGAGTTAGAAGCACGTTGATGGCATCAAATAACGTCTATTTTATAGCATCGTTTATCCCATATTATTAACCCATTTTGTACAAATATTGCAAAGAATTCTTACTTAATCGTTTACATTTGAGAATTGCAGTAATTATAGAGTAATTGGTGAAAGTTAAAAAAAGGCGCGCATTCTGGAGCTTAAATGAAGATATTTTGAAGATTACTGTTCTGAAGACCAATACGCCGTATCCATCAAGGAAGATACAGCGTATCCGTGCCTGCACTCACCAAAGACCACAAAGGAAACAAGATCAATACGCCGTATCCAGAGAAGACCAATACGCCGTATTGGAAATATAGAATGAATATAATATTCTGGAAGATATCAAGCGTGGTCCCTACTCCAAGAAATCCCTAATATGCTGTATCCAATCCTTGGATACGCCGTATCGAACCGACTTCCATACCCTATAAATACAAAACTCAAAAATGAGTTTTAAGTGTGCTAAATCATATTCTCGATACCTAAACCACAAAAGTCGATTTTCAGAGGAGAAAAAGAGCAGAAGAGGTCTTGCAACGCATTCCAATCCATAGGAGACATCGTGTAATTCTATATACTTTAGTAATCGTTTAGTTTTTGGTATCATTCGTTAACTCGGTTAGTTTACCTTGGCTAAACAATTACTCTTGTATTAATTATGATGTTTAAAGGCTAATACCTTCTGGTATTAGCCATTATTATGAAGATCTGAGTGTTTGGTTTTGTTTATATCTTGATTTCTTAATTTATCATTGATTTATTGATTATGTTTATCACATGATACTTGTTTACATGCTTAAGTATGCGACCTATCATTCAACTGGGTCTAGTTCTACATATTTAATGCGCTGCAACTTCGGTGTTGTTTGGGCGTAGGCTAAGAGTCTGGGATAGCTCTCCATATAGTAATGCGTATAGGTGGAACAAATAGGATCACTAATAACGTCATGCTTGCCTGATTGAACTGGTTGTACCATAGAAGGTAGTGGCTTAGTACTAACTAATAAGTTCGGATAAATGGTATAGTTTGGATTGTGGAATACCACCTAACACAAATTACCGTTAAGTAGTAAGTGGGTAAAGTCTCTATGAGCTAGGGTTCGTTTGACATACACGGTGTCGTCCTCTAGATGAATTATAATCAATATATAAGGATGCTTTATGCGGATGCTTTAATTGTGACAGAGTTAATATGTCTAGGTCTTAGGAAGAAGTCCCGCCTAAGTCTTAAGAATGACATTGCCACCTCGAGAGAAGAAATCATTGCATTAAATAAACAAACCAATGTTCTAATTGGATTAATAATGGTTAATACAGTTTTGTATCATTAGGCTCGACCGCTCTTTCATATTTTGTTAATTAGATTGCGTGGGTAAAAGTGCCTTGAATTGATTATAGTCACCGACCAACCTATGCCAATCTTTTAGGCTGAAACCCCCTTTTTACCTGTTAGAATTAGGATTAGAACTAACATAGGTTTAGCATAGGTTTGACTTAGATTATAATTAACTTAGATTAGTTAACCAAAATATAATTATATTGATTTGATTTAACCTCGCTTTCAATGTGTTCGCACACCCTATGCCACGAATCTACCACCGACCGGGTACACTGTCCGTTAAAGTGTTGTTTTTGGTTAAGTCGGCAAAATATAAATTTAAAACTTAAAACATCAAAAATATACACCACACAACGGCACATCAAGTTGCGCCATTTTCAGGGAGTGAAAATTAATCTTGATTTTTATTTTATGTTTTGGTTTTTTAGATTAGATCTAACCCTTAGGAGTAGTGTAATTTAGATTAGTGTATATTCTTGTAT
Source organism: Tanacetum coccineum (assembly GCA_026074375.1). Taxonomy (NCBI): domain Eukaryota; kingdom Viridiplantae; phylum Streptophyta; class Magnoliopsida; order Asterales; family Asteraceae; genus Tanacetum; species Tanacetum coccineum. Next base: position 15,296 of record BQNB010096131.1, read on the forward strand.
ATTCTGTAAATTCATTATATTTTGTTAGTTTAATTGTTTGCGTGTATATTTGTATGTTTAATTGTTTGCGTATTTAATTATTTTGCTAATACAGTGTTATGGTCAATAGCTGAATACGGCGTATCCACCACCATCGGATACGGCGTATCTAACTTTATGTCCAATACAGTGTATTGATTCAACCAATTAATACGGCGTATCCACTTCCCTTGGATACGGCGTATCGATCATCTGAAACATAAACAGAATCTTTGTTTTCGTGTTTGATTTTCATGTTAAAATCTTTTCTATCTTTCTTCAGAGCAAATCCTACTAATTGTTTATCCCTTGTTTCAGGTAGTGCATGACAAGGAGTTTAACTAACGAACTATTCACACCTTACAAAGAACCTGAACGAGAATTTCGATCATCTAGGAGACACTTCAAGACACTAAGTCTTGACGAATTGAGATCGCCTAATTTCAATTTACTTTCTAACCAAGAATACTCAGAAGAAGAAGTTGCGGAAACAATGGCGAAACTATGGATCAATACCATGAGCAAGACAAAGGCCCCGAGCTAACTATGGTTCGGGAGTTTGTCTTGGACCAAATTGATGACAAGGATAACTTTGTTTTTTTTTTAAAATCTAATAGGGCCAATTTCACTTCAAAGGAACTACGTACCCAACTCCTTCAGCGGTGTTTGGATCTGAAGATGCGAACAAACACATTGAGAAAGTCTTAAGTCGTGGATTCTATTCAATTCTGATATTATATAGACCAAGTGATGCTTAGAGCCTTCCCCATGTCCCTTACCGGAGCTGCAAGTAGATGGCTAAGAAACAACCAACTGGTTCGATTACAACCTGGGAAGATCTAAAGACTAGGTTTCTAAGCAAATATTGCCCACCTGCTCGTATGCAAAGAAAATAGAGGAATATTAACAAACTTTCAACAAGAAAGACGACCGAACAAAAACCTCTTTCAGGCTTGGAGAACAATTTTAAGAAACTCTTGATGAAAGTGTCCTCAACGCTATTTAACGGAGATGCAGGAGGTAGTCTTGTTCTATAATGGATTGGATGTTCCAACTCGATAAATTCTTGATTCAAGAGGTGCCATACCATCAAAGACTGTTGCTGACGCAAAAATCCATCAGAAATGATGAATATCTTCAAACAATGGCATAATGGTAACATCAAGGAGTCATGAGTACTTGAAAACTTCTAATGGATTAGTAGCAATACAAGCGAACTAAACAAAATTGGTAAGAGAATTCAAAAAAAGTGAATGAAAAAGTTTATGATGCTCAAGTAAGATGTGAACAATGCAAAGGACCCTATTACACAAAAGATTTCCCACTCAAAGAGGAAGGAAAAACTCTTGAAGAAGTTTACTACACGTAATTTGGTAAACCTTTTCAAGGAGGGGGATATAGAGCAACAACTCCAGGTTATTATCAAAGGAACAACGCAAACCCTTCGTACCAAGAATGAAGGCAATCTATGGAAGATACTGAGCAAATTCATGAGTGAATTAGCAAAGAGACACGATAAAAATTCCATTTTGATTAAAGAATCCAAGCTGCGACAGATGTGCATAAGGAACCAAGGAGGCATCAACTCAAAACTTTGGAGATTCAAATTGGGCAAATGAGCAAATTATACAGGAAATGAGATTTGGAATAGTTCCTACCAAGCTCAACTGAAACAAATCCGAGAGACCAAGTCAAGTCGATTTCAACCACTATTGAGCTGATTGTAAGTCAATTGCCATATTGGATCACACAATAGCCGATCCATGGTTAGAAAACAATACACTTATTGTACATGTTGATGACAAAACGACGGTTTCCTATTCGAAGTCGTTTGGATGTTCCATTACTTGTGAATAAGAAGAGGGGAACTATGGACCAAAATTCGGAAGCTTATGGAGCTTCACATATCAAAGACACCATACCCCGAAAGGAGAAAGACCCATGGAGTTTCACTTTACTTTGCTTTATTAATAATGCTTGTTTTGACAATGCCCTTTTTGACTTAGGAGCTAGCGTTAGTGTTATGCCTCTATTGACCTACCTTAACTTAGGATTAGGCGAATTAGCTCACACTAAGTTAACTGTTGAATTAGCATACAGGATTGTGAAATATCCAAAAGGAATAGCTGAAAATGTACTAGTAGGAATTGGTAAATTTACTTTCTCGGTAGACTTTATAATTCTTGATATGCCCGAGGATATAAAAGTGCCTTTGATCCTCGGAAGACCATTTTTGTCTACCGCCCTTGCTAAGATTGATGTTTACAAAAAGAAGATTACTTTAAAGGACGGGGAAGAAAATATTATTTTCAAAAGTGTTAAACCTGCTAGTAGTTTAATTAAGAGGGTTTACATGCTATGTTTAAGAGAAAGAATGGAGCTTGATTTAGAAGTTAGGCTAATGGGAGAGACTTTAATGATTAATACATCATTAAACCCTTTCTTGGAGGATTACATTAGATTAAATGATCTAAATAAACCATCAAGGAGATGATTTGATGCCCACCATTAAGGAAGGTAAGGTAATTGAGGAATTTGGAGCTAGGGATGATGAACTTAATGTTGGAATTAATGATTACCCTAGTTATTGCGACTATGATAAGAAGATCAATATAGATTGTGCTCACAACTTAAAGTTTTCATGCATGATAGGATTTGAAATTACATACGTCAACTTCTTCTTATTATTGTACGTCAACGTGATGTCCAAAAGTTTCATAACTCTATAATAAAAGATAAGATGGTGTACAAATGAGATAATGTTGTAGGAGCCTTAATGAATGTGCCTATTTTTGTTGGAACCTTTTATGTTGTGACTGACTTTGCAGTTTTGGAAGATATGGATGATTATCGTGATGAAGAAATGGGCGATGTTATTGTTGGCGAACCGTTCTTAAGAGAAGTTGAAATTAAAGCAAGATGGTTCGAAGGGATTATTACCCTTTATAATGGTAATGATGAAGTAACTTACCAAATGGTGAAATCACATCCGAGGTTTAAACACCATACTAATGAGCAATGCAACAAGATCCCACCATTCCTGAAGATAAGTAAAAAGGATAAGATGAATGGAATCTCGCATCCATACCAAAAGCTTAAGGGGTTCTACAAAGGAGTGTTGAATTTAGGACCTGATTACATTCGAGATGCGAAGATGGAAGAATGGCTCGCACGCGGGCACATTAGCGTGCATGAGATGGAATGAAAGGAAGCTGAAGAAAAGTCTAACTTAAAGACTTCGTTCGTAAATAAAGTGCTATCCGGGGAGACGCCGGGTGACAACCTAAATTGTTATTTAATTTTATCGAGTTTGTCTTCCCAGACATCAATACGGCGTATCCGCTCCATACCATACGGCGTATTAATTGTCTGGACGTTATCAGTCTTTACTTTTTATGCACTTTAAAAACATTATTGTCAGTTCTGGGCAATATACAGCGTTTTCATTAACACTGTATTAGGAGTATCCACCAGATGACCGTATTTCAGTTTGTTTAGTTTAGTTTTAAATTAACCGTAGTGCCAATGATATGGGAATGCAATTTTTCCTATCTTTACACAGGACCTCGTGAATGAAATATAGACGAATGTTGATGAAGGATTTTTAACTAAAAAAAAACATCTGGAGTTCTTGAAAGTGTTGGAGGTTTTGAAACATCAAGGACGGCTGTTCAACTAACAATTCTTGTTCATAAACACAAATTGGAGAATCTACCGAGCAAATATTAAGGGAGTTTCTTATTCTAATTCTTTTTAATTCACGTATTTTTAATATTGACGTTGTATAATTCAAGTGGGGGATGGAATTAGAATGTTTACTTGTCCTAATTTTCACATTAAAATGCTTAAATTATGCTCACATTTAATTTTTTTTTCAAGCATACTTTTGTGAAAATTACATGTTACATAACCCGCACACAATAACCCTTGTTAGATATTGTGAGAATTTAGCCTATCCGTTTCCAAATGTTTACCCAAATTCCACAAAATATGAGTGTGCCAGTGATGTAGTAGACTTTAGAACTTGGCTTGGTATATCACTCGAGACCGCAGTGATAAGTACTATGGATTTAGATGGAGTAACTTGTTTAAATTGGTAAATTTTTAGGATTACACCCAAATCGCCTTTACATGTTGCTTATTAACTAACTACACCGGTTAGTTAACCTCCCGTTTAAACCCTTTGTTTACTCTCACTTTAAGAGTAAGATTCCCCTAGAACAACCCGTAGAGCCAATCCTTTAGGAACTACACCAATTATTTGTTTCGTTACACCCTTACACCTTAACCTACCCTGTTAGATTAAGTTTAATTTACAGTTGCTAGTTGCTTAAAGTGTAAAGTTTGTATTTTCCGAGTCTTGTGTCATTTTCTATCTTTGGTGCGGTTGGAAATTTGCACATTGCAAATGGGAATGTATATTAGTAGTCAAAACTCATGTGATTTTACTACCATCACAATTAATGGTGAATCCGAAGAATGAAGGAATTATCGAAGGAATTATTCAAAATTATTATGATCGCGAAGATGGTGAAACTACACCGAGATTTGAAGCATAGTTGGTATTTATAAAAAAACGAAAAAATGAGAAAAATTGCAACACAAAAAGAAGAAAAGTTTGAAGATAATCGTTTCAGCATTACCGAAGGAATTACACGAAGGATCGATTATTCGTTGATACGCAACAAAAATCAACGATGTAAAGTATTGTACGAAGTGGAAGATATCGCCACTTGCCTTGTAGAGTATGTAAAGTTTGGGATGATTGGGAAGTTGACCGTTACGGGAACGCCAACTTAGGTTATTGTTATTGATCTATGATCAAGACGTTGAAAATAGTCGTGTCTTTATTATGGTAACGGTCGGGAAAAAAGTGTCTAGCAACTTGTATCTTAGTCTTAATCTATTTGTTTTTTTATTTTTATTTAACAACAATTTACTTCCCTCTCACCTAATGATTAGCCGCTGGTTTTACGTGAATGAGGACTTGTTCGAGCGTGCATGTCTATTCCGTCATTACGGGTGTTTAAGACTTTTGGTGAAAGTAGAAAGGTCATACCCTATATCATTCTTCAACCTAACCGTTGGTTAATTTGAATGAGATGTGATAGAACACACATGTCAATTCCTACTTTACGTCCATGTTGTGTGGCTTCAGCTAGCCTTGTTGGAGTGGTACTTTTGGTTGAAGATTGTAGAATAATCAACCGTAAGCATTTCCATACAAACCTATATTTACCTTTTAAACTTTGTTACTACCTTAGCTTTAGATGGTGGAGATGTGTAATCCTTACCAAGAGGATGATAGAATACCTTGTCACGACCAAAATTTAAGCGAATTAAGTTACATTTTCCACATAGATTAGTTGAGTGATTTTAGAGTTTTCATATCCTATTAGTTAGGTGTTTGTTTTGTACTTGTAATAGATCCAAATAAATGCTTTAACAAAAAAGATCCCTTAGGGATACATTTTTATAAACTTCAAAGCTACTTGAGGACAAGTAGATTCAATGCGGGGGGATATTTTGAATGACATCAAATAACGTCTATTTTAGAAGATCATTTTAAAATCCTTAAAATATTATGCCCCATTTTGTATAATTAAATGAAAGAATAGTTACTATAATCGTTTACATTTGAGAATTCAGCAATTATGGAGTAGTTTGGTGAAAGTTAGCAAAAGGGCTCGCATTCTGAAGCTTAAATAAAGATAAAGATATTTTGAAGATTACTGTTCTGAAGACCAATACACCGTATCCATCAAGGAAGATACGGCGTATCCGTGCCTGCACTCACCAAAGACCACAAAGGAAACAAGATCAATACGCCGTATCCAGAGAAGACCAATACGCCGTATTGGAAATATGGAATGAATATAATATTCTGGAAGATATCAAGCGTGGTCCCTACTCCAAGAAATCCCCAATACGCCGTATCCAATCCTTGGATACGCCGTATCGAACCGACTTCCAGACCCTATAAATACAAAACTCAAAAATGAGTTTTAAGTGTGCTAAATCATATTCTTGATACCTAAACCACAAAAGTCGATTTTCATAGGAGAAAAAGAGCAGAAGAGGTCTTGCAACGCATTCCAATCCTTAGGAGACATCGTGTAATTCCATATACTTTAGTAATCGTTTAGTTTTTGGTATCATTCATTAACTCGGTTAGTTTACCTTGGCTAAACAATTACTCTTGTATTAATTATGATGTTTGAAGGCTAATATCTTCTGGTATTAGCCGTTATTATGAAGATCTGAATGTTTAGTTTGCTTATATCTCGATTGCTTAATTTATCATTGATTTATTGATTATGTTTATCACATGATACTTGTTTACGTGCTTAAGTATGTGACCTATCATTCAACTGGGTCTAGTTCTACATATTTAAAGCGCTGCAACTTCGGTGTTGTTTGGGCATAGGCTAAGAGTCTAGGATAGCTCTCCATATAGTAATGCGTATAGGTGGAACAAATAGGATCACTAATAACGTCCTGCTTGCCTGATTGAACTGGTTGTACCGTAGAAGGTAGTGGCTTAGTACTAACTAATAAGTTCTGATCAATGGTATAGTTTGGATTGTGGACTACCACCTAACATAAATTATCGTTAAGCAGTAAGTGGGTAAAGTCTCTATGAGCTAGGGTTCGTTCGACATACACGGTGTCGTCCTCTAGATGAATTATAATCAATATATAAGTATGCTTTATGCGGATGCTTTAATTGTGACAGAGTTAATGTGTCTAGGTCTTAGGAAGAAGTCTCGCCTAAGTCTTAAGAATGACATGCCACCTCGAGAAAAGAAATCATTGCACTAAATAAAAAAACCAACGTTTTAATTGGATTAATAATGGTTAATACAGTTTTCTATCATTAGGCTCGACCGCTCTTTCATCTTCTGTTAATTAGCTTGCGTGGGTAAAAGTGCCTTGAATTGATTATAGTCACCGACAAACCTGTGCAGGTCTCTCACGCTAAAACACCCTTTTTACCTGTTAGAATTAAGATTAGAACTAACATAGGTTTAGCATAGGTTTGACTTAGATTAGAATTAACATAGATTAGATAACCAAAATATAAATAAATTGATAGATTTAACCTCGCTTCAAGTGTTCGACACCCTACTTAACACTAATCTAGCACCGACCGAGTACACTGCCCGTTAAAGTGTTGTTTTTGGTTAAGTCGGCAAAATATAAATTTTAAACTTGAAACATCAAAAATATACACCACACAATGACACATCACACGTGTATGCATCCAAGGTGAACTGTTGGATGTTTTAAAGAACGTTTGTAGGAAAAAAACATTTGATTGTAGAAAGTGCAATGCACTTTCTGCAACGAAAGTTACAAAAAGCGGGTAGATTGATTTTCGAGGAAAAGTGATTAATATTTGTTTAAAATAACAAGAAATGATTATAGAACAGTTTAAAATCACCGACAGCGGTGCCAAAAACTTTGATGTGTTTTAAAAGCTTTAAATTTATATTACTTGAATTACCGATTATTAGATGAAAACACACTAGTAAAGTATAACCCACGTATGTAGTATAATATTTCAAGTAAGACCAGGTCGTCCACATGGATTTGATTATGTTCATATAATCACAAGTTTAAAGACAAACTTTAATAACTTTTCCAGAATAATAAAGAAGTATGACTACTCGGATAGTTTCATATAATTCCTAAGCAATGGTAATGATTACGATCTTCAATTTTAGGGCATAACTTATAAAAAGGTTTTTTGGTCAAAAAACGTTTTCAAAAATTAACTTGTTTTAAATTAAGACTTATATTAGTTAACTTAATCAGGTGTGTCACGCAAATAATTAAGTTACTATTATATCAAATCTATTTTGTTTATCAATTAACGTAAGCGGATTTCTCCAACCAAACGCTAAAGATCGTAGACAAATCTTTAAAACTATATAGTACACAGCGGGTCTTTCTACCTATACCATTATGCGTATATAATCAAAGTTGATGAACAAAGTTGATAAGATTAGACACGATAGGATTTCAATGTAAGCTTAAGATTAACAAGATCGTAGTAATACAAAATGCTTAATTATTATATTAACATCACTGAGTAGTCATAAGAGGTTTATCCTCTCATGGCTATGGATTTCATACTAACAAAGTAAAGTAAAGAAACAAGAAGCATACTAGATTCAGACATGAGATGGATCAAACAACAAGTTTACAAGTACTGAATCGTACGTAACCCTTATTATACTAAATACTATGATATTTTTCTTCGTTCTTCGCCGAAATTTCATTCTTAAAATCCAGGAGATTATGAAGATCTTAAGAAAGAATTACTTGGAGATGTGTGTGAAATGAGGTAGTGAGTGATGTCTCCAAATGGCAAAGTTTAGCCTCTATTTATAGGCCAAGAGAGGGGTGAAGTACGGCGTACTTTGCCTTCTGTCGGTTCCAAATCATTAATGCTGGACTGAAGTGCGGCGTACTTATACAAAAGAGCGGCGTACTTCTAGTATGAACTGTTCTTTATTAATTTTGGACTGAAGTATGGCGTACTTATGGAGAAGTGCGACGTACTTGGTTATATTATTGGTCTTTGTTCTTTGTAGTCTTCTAGCTAGTCTTCCATAAGGTATAAACACTTGTATCTTGTGCATATTTGAGCTTGGACTGTTTTCAAGTGAACCTGCACACATTTCATGCTATTAAGTATCGAAAGTTCATGAGAAATGATAAAATGTATACAAATAACGCCGCCGAAAACATATTTAATTAAGGCGTTATCAAGCCACCTCATCAATCAAAACTCCATCATTCTCTTATCAACCATTGGATTGATGCTTCCTCTTAAACAAACACAACTTCTCTCACAAACATTCACTTCTTACTCACACAACAAGCACAACTCTCTCTACCCTTGATCTTGCCACTTAACCAATTGTCCTCTTCACATCCCCACCCTCCATTTCAAACTAAGATCAAGAGGCTTCCTTCTATCACATCATGTCACATCATGACAACTCATACACACCTCATATATTCTTATCCAACATGTGCTTAAAGAATTTGAAATTTAAATTTCAAATCTTTCCCCCTTTCTAAGAATATTATCTTGTACCCTAACTAGCAGTTTTAAATCTTTAGTTGGATCCCAACGAAGCTAGTTAGATTTTGAGGAATACCCAAAATACCCCTTCCAGATAATTCTTTTCTCTCTTTGCATTATCGGATAAGCAAAACGCTTTTAATACTTCACAAACATTTTATAAAATGGCTTTTGAGTTGGTTGACCTTGAGCATAAGAATGATTGAAATATCATGGCGTGAAGTAAAATTAGGGGTTTAACAAGTACGAGTATTTAAAACGCCAATGTCTCAAGGAAAAACAAATTTAGGAATCTGGCGCGCTGGTCACGCGCTGACGCGTGGGCAGCGCGCCAGAGGCGAATTGTTTTTCCCAAACTGGGACAATTGGCCTATAAATACCCACCTTTGGCCTTTGTATTACTCACCTCTTGCAAAAAAAAATCTCTCTTTTCTCTTCTCTAATCCTTTAAGTCTAACATCAAGTGTTCTTAATCTTCTCATCTATCATCCGTTGAAGTGAACACATCTTCGCACGAGATCCACACAAGTACCTAATCCATACTTGTGTGTTTTGTTGAGGGTCTTCTTTTTCATTCCCTTTCTTTAGAATCGAATCTCTAGGCTAGGTTAGAACTTGGTTCAACTATCTTTAATTTATCCAATCGAGTTGTAAGGGAAGTCTTGTATCTGTGGGATCAAGCCTATATCATTGGGGATCTAGTTGGGGTTTGATAAGCTTCCAAGGGGAAGACTTTTAGAGTTCATAGGGTAAGTCGAATCACGGGTTCTTAGGGGTGGATTCCGAGGGCGGAATACCATAGGTAGTAACTCTTCTGTATTAGTGCCGAGCTTTGTTGAAAGTCGGTGGAGTTAAATTTTAATACAGTTGTAGTCCACCATAAGGATTATACTAGGAATAGTATCGGTGTCGTGGATTCGCAACTGGACATATGGAAGGACTAAACCCCCTTTCCGAACAAGTATATATCGTGGTGTCTCTTTTTCTCTCCATCTACTTATTATTCTCATTACAAAGTAGATTAGTACACCACTCGGCTCTTTCGAGACTTGAAGTTTTATAAACTTCAAAGAAGTCAAGAAAACCGTATTCACCCCCTCTACGGTTCTACAAGTGGTACCAGAGCAGCTTAGTCAAGTGTTTAAGCGTTAAAACCTTCTCGAGAAGTCGTTTTAAGTTGAAAACTTCTTTTTCATAAATTTGGAATCCTAACTCCTATTTTTGAAAAAGTTGAGTAAAGATCCATGGCTCAAGAGAACTACGTTGAGGGGTATTCTATGCAAAGACCACC
>BQNB010096132.1:4574-25700 GCA_026074375.1 Tanacetum coccineum
GAAGGTAATCTCATTTAGTTGCTAATCAGTGTCCAAAATGCAGGGAAGCTTCTAATTATTAGTTTTGTTTACCTGCTTATATGTATTTGGATTTTATAAACTTGTGTCTTACGAGCACAAGTTAAAAAAGGATCTTACAGCTTGTATGACACTTTCTAAATGGCATGTTAATGGTTGCGGGGAATAATGCTGAAGGATAATAGGGACCACTCAATGACCGATGGTCATTCAGAATGTGACACACATGTTGTGGGGTCCTCTTTAACTTTTGCCCTTAGGCTGGACTGTATCGTGCCAAACTCACCTAGGTGAGTTTGGAAGTCGTGCGTGAGTGTTATCCCGGTCAAAAACTCACCTTGGTGAGTTCCCACTAGCTCTGTGAGTTTGGCTTCATTTTGGAAGCAACTATGTGAGTAACTCACAAAGTGTGAGTTTTAAAAATGGTGGGGCCCCCCCTTAAAATATATCCGTTTATACTTAATTTTTTTTTTTTTTAAAACCCCACTTTTTACTTATAAATATCCACTATTTCACTCATTTTTAAACACAACTCTTCCAATTTATATATAATCTCTCTAAAAAAATACTTACTAATTCACCCATCATTTATTTTCTCACACAACTTCTTATCCAACTATCTCAAATAGATTCTAATTTTAATAACGAAAATGATCCATGGGAGTTCGGTCTTGATATAGATGATTTCGATCTCCATTTAACACTCGTTCTGCGTTCCTCTAGTAGCACACGTGTTGAACCATCTCCCTTAACCCCAAATCCAGTTAGGATAATACCCGGTCATGCGGGTATTGTTCAGCTCTCTAGTAGCACACGTGTTGAACCATCTCCCCCAACCTCAAATCCAGTTAGGATTATACCCGGTCCTGCGGGTATTGTTCAGCAAGCCAAGATGCTTAAAGAAAAGGTTTTTATTCTTGATTCGGATGGGGCTTTAATGTCGACACAAGAATATATGCAGAAAGTTGTTGAGGATGTGGGTCAGGATGATGATTTTATGAGTGGGTCGTGGGTTAGCGCCACTAACTATGTGACTGTTAATGGTGGCACCGTAACTGGGTGTTTGGGGGGACATCAAAAACTTTCTGAAAAGGAAAAACTTGACCAAGTTGTTGCAATTGTTCTCCAAATGACATTGGCGATCTCACAGTAACTATGAAAGATCTTTCAGGTACAATACATGAAGCAATACATTACAAAGTCATTGGTGATGGTGGTTATGGAAAGGATATTACTGTAGGAGCTGCTATGATACTTGCTAATGTCTCAGTTTTAGCATTATCTTAACATTACAATGAGAAATGTGGTTAAGGTTTTCCGTAAGGATACAATTCTAGAAAGTGGCAGTGGTTAATGCATTACCTTTTAACATTATTTAATGTTTTTAATGTATGAATAATTTTTTTTAATTTAATTTATGTTTTTATTAATTTCGTACATTTACGTTTACGTTAATATTTACGTTTTTAGTCTATGAATAAAAGTATTTAAATAAAAAAAGGCGAGTAAGGTGAGTTTTAGTTGTAGTGAGTTCTTATTACGGTTGAAAGGTGAGTTGTAAGGTGAGTTTTATTTGGAGAGAGAAAACTGATGTGACGCTGACGTGTCAGGTGAGTTTGCTCACCTTATACCATCCAGCCTTAGGGCACAAGTTAGAAAAACCCTATGTATTTAAGTACAACCATAAACACATCTTTACATACACTAGACGAGTACCTGTGCATAGTAATGGGATTTTATAGCGGCAAATAGTTACAGTGAATGAAATTATCATTTTCGTATATAGTTTTTTTTTATTTTTTCCACTTTCAAGATTTCAATATATAGTTTTCTTAATTTTTTTCACTTTCAAGAATAGGGTGTAATCCCTTTATGTATAGTATAGATTAGTGTGTTAGACATTAGTTTTTCATGTTTTGTATGATTACTAGCATGGTACCTGCGCGTTGCGGCGGTGGGTACCCTGTGACGATTAACCGGAGAAATAGATTCCAGTAAGCACCCGGTTCACCCGTTTTTATCGGTTCCGATGGGTCCTCTCCGGTACGTTTTCGGGCGGTTTTTATTGGCTAGCCGAACCGGTGGCGACTTCGGTTCCCGGTTGAACCCGTTGGTCCGGTCTGGTTTTCAAAAGTATATGTATCATCAACTTGTTAGCATATAAATTGTATGAAGTTTTGTGTGTTTTATTACTTTGTACAATGTGTATAATAACATGTAATTTTTAATTTATGGGTGCTTTAAAAATAACATTATTTATATGTTTAATTAGTTTATATTTTGAATTTTGTTGTAGCTTGTTTAGATTGTAAATTGTAAAAATATTATTGTACCTTTGTCTAAGGGTGTTTTAATTGGTTTTAATTAATTTGGATGCACAATATGTTTGTTAAGTTGTATGTTTGATTTTCAAGTTTTGTTATTAGTTTGGTTGTACAATGTGAATATATCATTATAATGTTAAATAATGAGGTGTTTTAATAAGAATATTAATTATATGTTTAATTAATGTCTTAATGCATTAAAAAGTTGTACAATATTTTTTTTATGTTTCAATTTTTAAGTTTGTAATGTCTTAGTGCATTAAAAAGTGATACACTGTGTATAAATGTTTGTATGTTTGAATTTTTAAGTTTTTAGCGCTTTTAATTATTAAAAATGCTTTTATGCATTATAAGTAGTATAGATAACCCTATCTCAAAATTATTTGTACGATATAATTTAATGGTATAAAAGAGTTTTGTCAATTTTGTAAATAAAATGAGTTCTGTATTGAACCCTTCACTAGATTATTATTTTATATTTTCAATGTTAATACGAGTTGATTTGAACGCATATTTTTGATTCAGTTAATCAGCATAAAATTCGAGTATTACAAGTGCAAAGACGTGTACATATATTTTATATAAGTTCAGCAACTCAAATGTCATATTTCATAAATTACGTAACTTAAATGAACAAAATAAAATTTTGTTAGCTCAAACTAACTTTTTTTGATAATTTTATTCACATACTCATATACAAGGTTATAAATAGCATGAGGCATGACGTGGCAGCACGATCAAGCCTCACGCCTTAGGAGTCATGACGTTTTTTAATGCGTGAATTAAAGCGGCACAAAATATGAAAATATTTATAAATTTATATATTTTTATCATATTTTAAATATATTGAGTTTACAAAAAAAATGTCATACATAAGGAATAAAGTCAATAAACTATCTTTACATGTAATCTTTTTTATTTTTATAAAATAACAATTTTTATCGAAATTGAATTCAAAAAAGCCTCCACGCATTACGCTCTATCGCGCCTTATCACGTTTTTTCACTCCTCATCTCACGTCACGCCTTAAGCCTAAGCCTTAGTATATTGCGTAATGGGAAGCCACGTCTCGTATTTTTGCGAAGCCTTAACGACGTCATGACGCGCCTTTTAGAACACTGCGCATATGTTAAACCTATTTTTTAATACACTCGTCCTTTTAATTTCAAAGTATTCAATATCTCGGATAAGAAATTATTGTACATATGTACTAAACAAGCAAAAGAACCCGCGCGTTGCGGCGGGGCTAATTTTTTCCCGAATAATTTTTTTTTAGGTTTCAGATTTTTTTTTGGGGCCGATGCGTTGTGGTGGGGCTAATTTTTTCCCGAATATTTTCTTTTTTTGTACGTTTCGGAAAAAAAAAATAGCGTTGGGACAGGCTAATTTTTTTCCGAATATTTTCTTTTTTTGGCACGGTTCGATATATTTTTTTTGGGCCGATGAATGTAAAAAAGTTGTGGACAACCCCCCCCCCCCCCCCCCACCCCCCCCCCCCCCCCAAACCCCCCCCCCCCCCAACCCCCCCAAAAAACCCCCCCCCCTCCCCCCCCCCCCAACCACCCACCCCCACCCCCCTCCCCCCAAAAAAAAACCCCCCCCCCCCCCACACTTTTTTTTTTAAAAACCCCCAAAACAACCCCCCCCCACCCCCCCCAAAAAAACCACACCAAATATAACAGGTGGGGTACTGTTCAGTCGGCCTGAAAAAAAAAAAAAAAAAAAAACTTTATACTCCCCCTCTTCTTTTCGTTCAAAATATAAGAGAGAAAAAAATAAAAATTACGTTTACGACTTCTCTAGCGGCCTGGGCAAAAAAAAAAAAATAAAAAGATATAATATATCCCCTTTATTGAAAAACAAATTATTTGTCATTTAATTGAGAAAAAAAACAACTCATATTAACATGAGCCGAAGAAATTAACCCGAAAATAAAAAAAATGTCTCGCAATAACGCCCGGCGGAAAAAAACAAATAAAATAAGCCCGCAGCAACGCGCGGGTAAATCTTTGCTTGTGTTACAGATTAACTTAATAAATGAAGTCCAAACTAAAGCAGAAGTCAAATCAAGAGTTAATTTCCAAAAACTTCTTCCCTTTGACCGTATTTTCACCTTTCATTTCTCCATTTAATCTTTTTTTTCATGTTCGTGTATGTTCTTATAAAATTTTGGCACATTTGGTCTTTTTTTGCAAACGGTTGTTACTTTGGCCTGCCACTAGGTCTCATCCATTTGAAATAATCACAAACACCTACCTCCACCACCGCCACCACCACCATCCATAACACCCAAGCTCACCACCACCACCATATTACGGGTGGTGGTCCGGTGGTCAGGAATGTTCAATCGAGAGGGGTTGCTCGGGTTTTCGGGTAAATTCGTGGTCGGGGTCAACGTAGACATTATTTGTTTAGCCGGGGTTCGGGTCCCCTCAAACTGTTTCACCCGAATTAAGGTTTTTTTCTTTAGTTTTTGATATATATTTGTTACTACCTTTCGTCTCAACAAGAAGTTGTCCAGTTGACTGTTCGGAGGGTCAAAATGGTTCAACTTAGACACATTACCTATTTTTGTGAGTAGTTATATAATTTCTTGATACAAAATATATCAATGGATGGGGTTATAAGTGTATATTCATTGGTTATTAATCTTCTTATGTATTATATAACACAAAAAAGAAATATATCTGGTCAAAGTTGAACCAGTTATTGACTTTGAAAAAAGTTCAAAAATGGACACTTTTTGGGAACGGAAGGAGTATTAATTATCTATCTAAATATAAAAAAAATTATGACCATTTTACGTATTCGGTTTGAAACGAACCCGAATCGAGTAGACCCGACCTAATTTGACCCAAACCTGACTAACCCGAGTTCAAATAGGGTTAGGTTAAAGCTGGGTCACGGCTAAAAATAAACATACCAATACCCGCCATATTTGAACTCGGGTTAGTCGGGTTCGGGTCTACTCGATCCGGGTTCGTGTTAATCCGAATATGTGTAAAATGGTCATAAAATTGCTTAAAAAAAATTAAATAGATAATTTAAAAAAAGTATATTAAAAATTAAAAAAAAAGAAAAACTTACTCGAGTCAAACGGGTCGACCCGAACCCGAGTTAGCCAAATATTTTCGACTTTAACCCGACCCGCATTGACCTAACTCGACCAACACGACCCGATTAACACCACTACCACCCACTAACTCCACCCGTAGTGTTGTGGTGGTGGGTGATGGTGATGGATGTTGGTTTTGATTGTTTAAGTTAGATGCTAACGACCGTTGGCCAAAAGAACGTGACAGGGGGTAATGACGTTTGGGGTGTTAACAAGCCAGAGTAATGACTGTTTGTAAAAGGACTAAATGTGCAAAATTTGATAAAAATTGAGACGAATTATGTAAGAAAGTTAAAGGAGAGATGAAAGGTGAAAATATGTACAAACTACAAGGACAATGTTTGTAATTAACTCTTAAGTCAATTAATAGGTACTGGAGTGGGCCTTTGCGTACGTTTTACTCGTGAAAAAAGTAGTTGAAATTGGGCCCAAACCAATAAAAGCTATGAGTAGGTTAGGTTTTCTCAAGTTTAATCCCCCTTCAATCCTTTAAAAATCCTTCTCTACAAATATAAATGAACTGGGTCTAAATTTACGATCGTTCCCGTCATCTGGTGTACTAAAATTTCTGGGCAAAATACAGCTGTTTGAACCAGGTTATAAAAAGATAAATAAATATGAATCACTCACATAGGAGGCAACAAACTAACTACACAACGTGAATCGTGGCAATACTGTCTATGAAAAGGAAACTTCACATGCGCAGCAATAAAGCTATGTGGACCCCATCCACCTGTATTGCTTTTGGATAGATTCACAAAAATAAAGCATTGTGGACAGACCATTAAGAAACAGCCTACTTTATTTTATGGGTTTGTGTCAACATCTTCAATCTGTAAGATTCTTGTATTTGAAAAAAACAACAGGTTTTGGTTCTGGTTTTGGTTTGGTTCTGATATGGCTCAGATAAATAATATGCCAAGGAACAATTTATCTTTAGAACCACCAACTTCTGCGGTATCCGGTATCTCTAGATATCTAACACGGCTTTGGGTCTCCGGAAAGGGGGAGCTACCTGAGGAACTTTCTCGGTCTGAATCATCTCAATCCTCAATCCCAGGTGGTACGTCTTTCTTCCAGATTTGATCTCTATCTAGTTTTAAAATAATAAAGCCTTTTTGTTTCCTTGTTAACTAAGCCATGAAAACTTATGTCTAAAAAGGTTTTGAGCTGAGGGCTGACAATATTGACCCTCATGATAAGATAATACAGGACAACATAAGAGCTGCACTAAAGTTATTAACTTTCCGTGAGCAAAATGTTCTCGTCCAGTTTTGGTCGCCTCGTGTTGTTGGGAAACATCACCAGCTTACTACTGAGGATCAACCATATGGTCTTGG
Source organism: Tanacetum coccineum (assembly GCA_026074375.1). Taxonomy (NCBI): domain Eukaryota; kingdom Viridiplantae; phylum Streptophyta; class Magnoliopsida; order Asterales; family Asteraceae; genus Tanacetum; species Tanacetum coccineum. Next base: position 11,372 of record BQNB010096132.1, read on the forward strand.
TGCAATTGATGACCGACTTTATATGTACCGGAAGGACTCTGAGCGCAACGTTTATGTTGTGGATAAGGATTATGAAGAAGAAGAAAACACCAGTCCTCCTGCTCGAGTATTTAGGCAAAGGTTGCCGGAATGGACTGCGGATATTACTAATTACAAACCAAAAGATTTTCCACAACAAGAGTGTGCGATAAGTTGTGATCTCCGTGGATATTTGGCTTTACCAGTGTTTGATTCGACCACAGGGCTATGTGTTGGCGTGATTGAACTATTGGCTTCTTCAAAGTATACAAGTTTCGCTTATGAGGTTCATCAATTTCAAAGGGCATTGAAGGTTTCTAAATTAACACTTTGTGTTTGTGTATTTGTATGAGCATTAGACATAAATCATTTTACATGGACTGAATTAAATCATTGTGTCTCAGCTGCTGCCTAGGATTCATACAACTAATTCTAAACATTGCTTTCTTCATGTAACATACTAATATACTTTTATCATATAATTATAAACTCTCGTAATGCAGTGGAGGAGAATAACATTTCGTATACTGACATTGTAAGAATTACGTTTTAAGGTTATATTCCTGTTTATGCTTTCCTCATGTCCATATTGTTGTGTTGCAGTCAGTAAATCTAACAACCAAGCATGCACAAGATTCTCCTACGTTAAATGTGAGTTGGGTTGACAAAGGTTTGATGTTACTCTAGTTTTTAATTAGACCCTAATCTACTTTCGAATGCTTATCCTTGAAGATGCCTTCGATACACAGGTTCACAATGAACACAGGGACAACGACTTGGAAAAGATTTTCAGTATTCTGAAAGTTGTGTGTGAAACTCACCGATTACCTCTAGCTCAGACATGGGCAATGTCTCCATTGAGTAGTTTTACACCCCATGAACAAATGCTAAAAAAGAGCTGCAATAGTTTTAATACACGATGCCTTGGGAAAAGCTGCATGTCAACTGCTGCTCTGCCATTTTATGTTCAAGACTTGGGCTTGTGGCGATTTCGAGAAGCATGTCGAGAACAACACTTGGACAAGTCACGTGGCTCTGTGGGTAAGGCATTGTTGTCCCACGGTTCAAGTTTCTGTGAGGATGTAACTAAACTCAGTAAAGAAGAATACCCTTTAGGTTCTTATGCACAAATGAGTGGATTGACAAGCTGCTTTGCAATCTTCTTGCATAGTGTTGAAAGTAATGATGGCTATGTTATAGAGTTTTTTCTATCATTGAACATAGAAGATGTTAGATATGTACAAAACTTGGTGCAGACATTGAAGGAAAACACAGAAATGGCTTCTGGGATTGTATTGGGTGATAAATCACCAACACAAGTTGTTGGACCACCTACGGAATCCACTAGTCTATATTTAGATAGAGACCCTCAAAGTACCATCATAACGGCAACCACAACAAGAAAGAACAAGACATTAGAGATGGTCTCATCTGATTCAGAGTCACATGTAGCAGTTGAAGCTAAAACCAACTCTACACAGGACATGAACCAATTGTCACCGAAACAAGATACTTTTACAAATAATAACGACGGTGCCATCACTAGCACAGAAATTGTGGTTCAAGAAGCAGTTACAACAGACATCATAAATGCAGTTACAAGAGACATCATAAATGCAGTTGATGGAAGAGATTACGACAACCCTTCTGACAACAATACGAAATCGCTGCTAAAAAATGACATCATTACTGATGTTGAAGAAAAAAGCAAACCAGTGAAAAGAGGCAGAAAGCGTAAAATAGACAATCTTACAATGGAGGCAGTTAGAAAACATCTTGGGAAACCAATAGATGAAGCTGCCAAAAGCCTTGAGGGCAAGTCATTTAAACTTGTTTTATTATTCTTTGTAATCTTTCATTAGTTCATATTTCTTCAACATAATCACATTTCTGGCCATCTATTTTCTTTTGCAGTCAGTCGGTCTACATTAAAGCGTTTTTGTCGGGACAATAATATGCCCAGTTGGCCATTACCAAAGCACAACAAGAAAACTGTGCATGTTACCGACTCAAAGCTGTCACAAAGTTCGCAGTCTTCAAACATACGTTTTAGTTTATTTTCTGTTGTGTTCCTGTTGGTAAGGGTTAAGCGGTGGAGTTGTTCAAGTAAACATCATGGGTTATCCGGCAAGTGGTGGGTTTGTGGCAAGCATTGCTATTTTCCTTCTAAATCAGATTCTATATACCAAGTAGCACGCCTTATGGTGTACCTGAATCGGTGGAAAAATAAGAAGTCAACCAAGTATCATCTTGCTGTGTGTGAGAGCACAGAGAAACCCGAACAACCAGATGTTGATTTGAAGCTTCCAGAGTCGAGTCTTGTTTATGCATCTTCAAAGCAGATTGTGGTCGGTGCTGTCTCAGATGCAGCAAAGGTGACAGTGAAGGCAACTTTTAAAGATGATATAATAAAGTTCCCAATTTCAACTTCATCAGGACTGGTTGAACTAGAAAAAGAAGTGGCACAAAGGATTACGTTAAAGAGTAAAAAGCTTTGTCTAAAATACAGGGATGAAGATGATGACCTGATACTCCTTGCTTGTGATGCGGACTTACAATACCTTCTAGGGTATTCAGCAAGTAACAACAGTACTACTATCAAAATAATCATCATGTTGGTCGATGAATAAGCTATAAAATTATTCCACTTTTGCAATGGTGGTGCCATGTTGTTGTATTTTATGTAAACTTTTATGTTCTTGTTGTCTGTATTGGGAAGAAAAACCTTATAAATTACGTAATGTTTAGACAATATATGATCGATCAAGCACACAGAATGTCATATGTGTGTATTATATGTAGCAAGTATTAACAGTACAACCTACACATGATAAGAGAAGATTATTTATATGAAATAATTTCTATGAAATGTTAGAGCAAGGAAGTAGCGGGAGTTGAATCATTTCTATGAAATGTTCCTGTACGAAGAGAAATTCATGTGATCATGCCTATAACAAATTGTGTCAGGGAGTCCCGATTCAAGTTCCGTTGTTTCTAAGAGAACTATATCTGAAAAAATTTGAACTTCTATCGATTTGCATACAACAGAAAACTAATATGAAACAAACCTGATGCAAAAGTTCAATTTTATATGTGACAAGCATACAATTAATAGAACTTTATTTGTGTTGGTTGGTAGTCAAAAACTCAAAACGGTGTATGAGCCACTTGACATGTGCAAGGTACAAGCGTTAGAAGGTGAGTTGCGTACTGACTACTGATATAAGTGCCAAACTGAAAAGTTAGAGTCACAATGCAGCATAAGATCAGCATTAGGGGAATTATTTATAACCGAACCCGAACAACCCGACCTGAGCTTACTCAAGTTATTTGGGTTAACCCGAATACCCAAACTCTTATTGTAGTTAGGTATCGGGTGTACTTTTGCCCTTGTTCCGGTTCTGCTATACCCAAATAACCCGATTAATGAGTTAGCTGGTAGTAATCACTGATTGTTTCTTTGATATATTTATTAAAGTCGGTTATGTAGGTTTCTTAATATAGTTGCGAGAAATATATGTAATTTCCATAATAGTATCTGTAATCCCTGGGTTATGTGTAATTGCGAAAGTATTCTAGTATCCATGTTTCGCCATATAGCAGTGAATGAGTTTGCTGGAGTAATGTATATGATGAATCTTAACAGATAACTTATGGAATGTCTATGGGAAGTGAAGCCATTTCAGTTACAACTAGATTAAAATTCAATTCATTTAGCATGTTGCACATAGAAAAAAGAATAATCCAGTCCAAATTTGAGCCTAAAGTTGTTAATAATATAAGAGACAATAAGGGACCAAATTGAATAATTCAACATGAAAATCAGAAGAGAAAGAGACCTGGTTAACAGCAATTGGTTTGCGTGATAGTTGATGACATAGAATGGACCTTCAATCGATCCGATGGCATCCATCATCCATGAATTAGTTACAGAATTAGCTCAGGGACAACATATTGTTACCCGGCAAAAGTTCAATAAGCATAGATCAAAGACTCCATTTTCACCCTCCATTTATATATGATCCAATGGCTATAAAAAATACATATTAATAAAAAACTCACTTTCCACCTCATTTTTAAAAATTAAATATCTCACAAACCGTTAATCGTTACGTAAAACAAAACATACCATCGCGACGAGAATTAAATCATCTTAAAATAGAGGGGCACTTTGATATACTTTCGACGAACTATTTTTTCAATTTTATTTCACGTCTTGAAAAATCACATGTGATTTGTATCACAAATCACATATGATTTTATGAATTCACATGTGATTGTGATACAAATCACATATGATTTTTTCAGACGTGACTAAAAAATAAAATCGAAAAAAAAATTCGTCGAAATTATATCAAAGTGCCCCTCTATAGAAAGATGATTTAATTCTCGTCGCGATGGTGTATTTTTTATCGTTTAACAATTTACCATTTGTAAGATATTTTAATTTTAAAAATGGAGGGAAAAGTGAGTTTTTTTAATTAATCAAAAAATAAGTGGCTATATTGGTCCATTAGATCTTTGATAAATATTGGGTTGATCTCATATCACATAAAATATATGAAACACAAAACATTAACAGTGTGTTCTTAAGTTTTCTTAATAAAATAAAGTAATGTAAGGTAAATATTTTTGTCCCAATTTTAGGAGGAAACACTTATCACACTAACTTTTACTTCATTTCATTTTACTTTAATCTTTAAGTGATACTCGAGAATACAACCTTATATGTTTCCTTTTTATTTTTCATCTTTTTCTTTATTAAATATAACTTGAGAACATAGTGTAAAAATTGTCTTTTTCTTTAAATAAAGTGGGTAAAACTATCGAAAAAAAGTACGAAACATAAAGAATAAAGTTTGAGAGTTTAAAAGTAGTAAAATACAATATATACGAAACAAAAAACCATAAAAATTGCCTTGTAATGTCAATAAAATAAATGTATTAATCGCATAAGGGGACATAACAATTCTACCCTTTAGCTAGTTGCATGTTCAGAGATAGGAAGGGGGCTCGGGGGCAAGTACCTCTGATGTGTTTCAAAACCTTTAAATTTATAATGACTGAAAATACCAATTTTATTATAAGAAAACACACGAGTAAAAGTATAACCCACGTATGTAGTATAATCTTTTTAGGTAAGACCAGGTCGTCCACAGGGATTTGAGTAGTATTCTAATAATCAGAAAAACAGACTTTAAAATTTTGTAAATAACTTTTTACCAGTGATAATAAAGATGACTACTCGGATAGTTAAAAATAATTTATAAGTGTTGAAAATGATTAAGACCTCGAAGATGGAACATTTAACTTATAAAAAAGGTTTCTCGTCAAAAAACGTTTTCACAAATTAACTTAATTAACTCAAGACTTATATTAGTAGACTATACCAAATGTGTCACTCAAATAGTTTAGTTACTTATTATATCAAAACTTATTTTGTTTACCAATTTACGAAAGTGGATTTCTCCACACAGACGATAAAGATCATAGAAAAATCTTTAAAACCACATAGATCATAACGGGTCTTTCGACCTATACCGATATGATTATATAATCTAAGATTGATAAGCAAAAACCGATAAGATAGGATCTAACAGGATTGCAACATAAGCTTGAGATTAAAAAGATCACGATCATACCAAACACTTATTCATTATCATAACTTCACCGAGTAGTCATAAGAGATTTAGCCTCTCATGGCTAAGTGGTTCATAACATCGCTTGATTCAACAATAAATTTCATTGTTTCACTAAACTAGTATGATGATCTTCTTCGTTCTTGGTTGTTTGATCTTGATTTCTCTAAGAGGGTATGGTGATTATGCTTGGTGGATGTTTAGAAAGGGCTTGTGAGGGAAGAGGTGTGCGTGAGATTGTTATAAGAAGAAGCACAACTGTGATCAAAAACAACTCGACATAACGAGCGCGCACAACAGGTAGATCTAACCCCAGTATCTCGCAAAACCATATAACGTCTTTGTAGCGCGAACTCTAACAAAAAGAATCACGAACCATCCACAAAACAACATATTCAAATTCTCACTAAAAAAAACCAATCAAAACTCTCAAACAACGAGACAGTAGTCTCATACAAGCAGATCTCTCTATCCCACTACATAGGACCAAACGTCTCTAAGGTATCATACACACACTCGCGCATTGAAACATTCAACATAAATCTCCAACTCTCTTCTCTGCTTCCACTAAACTAGTATGCGATAGCCATCTTCCGATCAGTTCTTCTGCCTTAAGTTTCTGAGCATATCTAGAATTTATCCTTCTCTACAGCGACGAGGTCATGCGATTTTACTCCAAAGAAGAGGACTTTTCTATCTGAACGACACGCGGCCACTATGCGCAAATCTGCGACATTCTCTTTGACTTAGTACAACACTTACCGTCCCCAAGTGCACCGCAGCAAAACTATCTACATTCCTGTATGAGCGTCTCTGTAGCACGCCTCCCAACACGCGCGAAACTAACTGCCCGCAGCGAGAGGCGCGCTCCGTAACCTCTCAGAGAGCGGTCTATTTCTTCAAACAAATACAGCCATTTCCAACACGTCTACCTGCACTTATATAATCTCTTCACCGCGAGCTCCACTTAATTAGAGCCAACAGCAGCCTACAGGCACGCTCGCACAAACAATAACGTAAGCCCTAATATCTCTCTGGAGCGCCATACTTGTGTTATCTTTCAAATGATATGACTGCGAACCCATACTCATCTTTACTGACTCTTGATTCTTAGAATTTCTCCCCTTCTTAACGATACCTCATCCCCATGACGAAACAGGTGCGCGCTGAACAACCTTGCCGAGCGCACCTTTAACAATAACGTTGACTAATGCGCCTACGTGTTCTACTTACGCACACCGCTATCCTGAATATACCTATCCCAACACAAATGATGAACACTGCGCTACAAGCAATCTCTCAACAGCGCTAATTCTAACTACCTCCGAAAAGTCTCTACGAGAAAAATGAATTTAAAACCTCATCTAACTCGCACAAGACATCACACAAGCGCCCACCCGTACAAACACCATAGTCCATAACTCTACGAACTACTTGCGCGTGCTGCCGCGTCGCGCTACTATCAACATCCCTCTCGCACACCTTAGCGTCTTTCTTCATCTCAGCCACCCCATCCAACGCCAATTCCACAAAGCAAAGCAAAACACTACAAAATCACATTCTTAATCACTCGAGATGTTCGAAGGCACTCAACAATAATCATCACATTATTATTTATCACATTTTAACGAACACAATCTGTCTTACGACTTTCCGCACCCCTTCTCTTAACAATATAATTCATATGGCCATTATTCTTTGAGTGCGTACTTCTACCAACTCTAGCGCGAGAGCATTCTTAAAGCTCATAACCACAAACAGCACGCGATAATATCTCCCCACAGACAATGTTCTTTAAATGCCATCTCTGAATGACGCACAACTGCTAAAAGAGCCGGCCATAACTACTACTCGAATGCACAGCTCAAACACGCAGCGAAGACTGTCCTCGCCTGCGTACAGAACATGCGCTAGAATCAACACTTCTGCGAGACTACATACCTATCCAGTTACTCCTACCAAACAGCGAGACTACCGCATGCCTAATTACTGCTCCTAACCACCTAAAGACTTCACAGCGCAGACACACAAAGAAACTAGCATATAAATACTTGATTTGTTGTGTTTGAGCTTGGAATATCTTCAAGTGAACCTGCAAGCAATTCATGCTATTAAGTATCGAAAGTTCACGAGAAATGTTTAAATATATGCAAATAACGCCACCTAAAACATGTATAATTTGGGCGTTATCAAATCCCTCCACACTTAGTTGTTGCTTTCCCTCAAGCAATCAAAGCGAGAAAATAAAATCATTTATCGTGACGTGGAGAAAATTTAGATTTTACAAGTGTTTACAGGATGATGGGTGATGACATCAAATAACGTCACTTTATTATATCATTTATCCCATCTGTTTTGCCCACTTTTATATAATTATTGCATTATTTGGTACTTAATTGCTTTAAAGTTTATAAATGCAGTAATTCAAGAGTGTTTTGTGAAGACATGCTAAAAGGCGCATAATTTAGAGCTAAAACGAAGACATTTGAAGAATGCTGATTTCTGACTACATACGCCGTATCCAACAAAAGAGATACGGCGTATCGGCGCCAAGACTTCACAAGAAAGCGCGTTTGACCAATTTCCAATACGGCATATCTGACTGCTTACATACACCGTATCCATGAAGATAACTATTTGAAGATACAGTAATAAACGTAAATTGGGAAAGATATCACTGATTGATTGAGAACGTAGCGCGCACTCCAAGGAATCCAACCCTATACGCCGTATCGACCTAGCCAGATACGGCGTATCGAGTCTTTTTCAGACACTATAAATAGAAGACTCAAAAACGAGTTTTCGGTGTGCAATATCATATTCTATATACCATACTCATTAAAGACGAATTTTAGAAGAGAAGATCAGCCACCAAGGTCAAGCATTGATCACGAATCCATAGAAGACATCGTGTAATTTTTACTCTCTTAATCGTTCGATTTTCATTGTTTGATTACGCTTGTATAATTACAATGGTTGTGGGGTATTAGCCATCTTAATGAAAGTTCAATGTTTGGTTTGTTTTAAAATCGATTTCTTAATTAATCGTTGATTGTTTAATTATGTTTATCACCTCATACTTGTTTATGTGTTTGAATATGCGACCTATCATTCAACTGGGTCTAGTGATACCTAAAAAGTAATCTAGATACCGGGATAGCTCTCCATATCGTGTTTTATATTACTGGACCAATAGGATCACAAATAACGTTCTGTCTTTGTCTTTGAATTATGAGCTTAGTTGGACCGGTAGGTGACCCGTTTATGTTTCAGCAATCATGCTCTTAATTAACTGATAAAGATTTGAATAGTGGACTACCAGTATATAAAACACCGTCAAACAATAAGTGGGTAAAGTCCCGTTGGGCTAGGGTTTTAACAGGATCACCACTGCTTTGATTCCCTAAGATAGATTATAATTAAACTAAAGGATGCTTTATGCGGATGCGTTAATTGTGACAGGATTAATCGTGTCTAGGTCTTAGGATGATGTCCCGCCTAAGTCTTAAGAATGATATGCCGCTTCGAGATAAGTAAATCATTGCACTAAAACAAACAAACCAACATTGAACTGGATTTAATATGGCTAATACAGTTTTCTATCATTTGGCTTGTACCGCTTTTCTATCTTCTAATTTTCTTCTTTTGTGTTTATTGTCTATTGAATTGATATTTGTCTCCACCAAACCTGTGCCAGTCTCTCAGGCTGAAAACCCCCATATCATTAGACAACGTATATAGCATAGGTTTAACCAGTAAATAGACTAATTAGAACTAATTAAAATACTGATAGAATATAGGATTAATGTTTCACTCTTAGTGTTCGACACCCTACTTACCGCGAAACTCCATCTTGACCGGGTACACTGCTCGTTAAAGTGTTGTTTTAGGTTTGTCGGCTAAATATAAATTTAAAACTTGATAATCAAATAATTGACCCTACACGACAACACATCAGGTTTTTGGCGCCGCTGCCAGGGAGTGAATTAATTAAACCTTATTCTTATTAGTATTTCTAACCATTAAATTAGTATAATCTAATTATTTAAATTCTATTTGTATTTATTCGATTGTGTGTTTAAATTCTAGCATTTAATTGTTTTCTTAGTAGACTGTTCTGGTATGTTATACGGCGTATTCATCTAGTTGAATACAGCGTACCCAGTTATGTATGCAGATACAACGTATCAAGTTTCTGCTGACCATACGACGTATTCATTCATCTATATACGACGTATCGACAGCAGTTTGCCGAAGTTCCTGTAGATTTTTAATTCCATTAGAATAACTTTACTTTGAATTATGTCTTTCATGACAGGGACATTGCTCGACCCATTCCAGTTTTCCTACCCTAAAAGAAAATTAACAATGGGAGAAATAGTGAATAAATTTATTGAAGAGGGAAAACGGTAGCCATTGCTCGAATGGTGGTTCTTCGGTATCGGATTTAGATTCAAAATTTTCATCGGTAGCCATTGCTCTGAATTCGTCGAATTCGGAAAAGATTTCTTCTTCGAGAAGGGTTCCTTCGATGGAATGGAGGATTTTGCTTCCTTCGTCTAGATTAGCATCGAAATCTTCTTCTAATATTTCACCGATAACATCGATACTAAAACGGGTATCATCGTTTGAGTAAGAGTGTTTCATCGCAGAGTCGATATTAAAGATCATTCGTTCAGTCCCAACTCCAAGATTGAGTTGTTTCTGTTTAACTCGAATAACTGCATCAGCAGTGTGAAGAAAAGGTCATCCCAAGATGAGGGGAACTTTGTTGTCTTCTTCCATTTCGAGAATAACGAAATCAACAGGAAAAGTGAATTTACCAACTTCAACGAGCATATTCTCAGCTATTCCAACAGGATATTGGAATGATATGTCGGCTAATCTTACGCTCATTTTGGTAGGTTTAAGAGTTTTGAGAGATAGTTTTGCATATAAAGAATATGGCATAAGGTTAATGCTAGCACCAAGATCGGCTAAAGCATTTCAGGAGAAAGTTTTGTTGAAATTACATGGAATAAGGAAACTTCATGGGTCTCCGAGTTTTGGTGGAACTTTATTTTGGATCATTGCTGAACTTTCACCACTTAGGAAAGCGGCAGAAATTTGTTCAATTTTATGTTTGTTGCTTATGAATTATTTAAGAAACTTTCCATAGTTAGGCATTCTGGCTAAAATGTCGACAAGAGGTACGTTAATTCGAATGGCTCGGATCATATCTAGAAATCTTCTGTATTAGGCCTCCATTTTTTCTTTTCTAAGGCGTTGAGGATACGGGATCTTTGGTTTGTATGGTTTGGGTAACGGTGTTTCTTTGACTGGTTTTGTGGGTTGAGTTTTTGGTTGCGTTGTCAGTGTAGGATTCATCGTCTTCCATCATCGATATAGAAGTTGATTGGGTTTTGAATTATTTTGTTGATCAATCGGGTATTACCGTTGGATTATACGATTTACCACTTTCTTGTCGATTACGGCATTCACATGCTCATTACGAGCTTGCGGTGGTTGGTAAGCTTTGCTACCTCGTGGGTTTGGTTGATTGTTGCTTAGAAGAGATCCAGAAGGTCGTCCAGATTGCTTGTCAGCGAGTCTGTCAAACTTGGTTTCGAGGTTTTGGATTGAAGCTTGATGATTTTTGGCTACTGTTTCGAGTTGAGTTTTGAGGTCCATACATGTTTCTTTGACAAAAGTGTTGGTTGATTGTTGAGATTTCATGAAATCATTGAATTGTTTTTAAAGATCGTACGGTTTGTCATCAGTGTTGGATCGGTAATTGTCTCGATTGTAATCATTCTGTCCGCTTGAACGCCAATTATCGCGATTCGAGTCTCGGTCGCGGTAATCATTGTAACAACGAGTCTTATGGAAAGTTTGCATACATTTAGCTTCTTCCTCACGGTACATAGGCATGTCATCATCGTCAAGATCAGGTGTTGGTTGTTTAGCTCAAGATTGTAGTTCTTAGTACTGAGCATCCATTTTCATGGTCATGACATCCATTCGGGCCCTAATTTTGTCAGTGTCGGTATTACTGCTACCTTCATCGGCGAAAGCAACGGTTTTCTTAAGAGATGATTTGGTTTTTTGATTTTTAGCCCAATCGAGCTTGAGTAAGACTTTATCTTCGAGAAGCTGATAAGCTTGATTTAGTGTTTTATCGAGGAAAATACCACCAGCTGCGGCATTTAGAACTTCTTATGTTATTTTGCTGAGACCATGATAAAATATTTTGATGATATTACCTTTGGACAGATTATGACCATGGTAGTTTCGGAGCATTTCTTTCATACGAAGCCAAGCATCGATTAGAGATTCGTTTTCATGTTGAGAAAAGGCTCGGATTTCTCTAAGGATTTGGTCAAAAAGAGCTGGGGGAAAGAATCGGCTAATGAAAGCAGTTCGAAGTTCATACCACATTTCAATAGTTCCTTCGTTGAGTTCGTCCAGCCATGTGTTTGCTTCTCCAGTGAGTGATAGGGGAAACATCATCAGGCGGACAGCTTCGTTCTTGGTATCTTTGTATTTAAACATATCTCAGATTCCAAGGAATTCATGAATGTGTTTATGAGGATCGGTTTTGGTTTTGCCATCAAATTAGTTTCCTTTGACGAGAGTCAAGTGGTTACCTTTAATGGCAAATTCGTTAGCGGTTTCAGGAATAATGATTGCGGAACCGAGAGTTGGAGCGACAACACTGTCGGCAGCCCACATGGGTTCATCATCCATTGGATCATAATTTCGAAGAATATTAAGAAAGTGACAGAAGTAATTGATGTTGAGAATTGGCGGATAGACAATTCTCGGGTGTTATGGTGGATTGTTTCTTTGATTGAATGGAACTCTTCTGTTTCGTCGACGAATTCTTCGATTCAGAGTGCGTTTAGATTCAGGTAAAGGTTCAACAAGTTCAGAATTAGAAGCACGTGTATGCATCCAAAGGAGAAATTTGTTTGGGTCAGTTTGCCGGAAAACTGTACGGTGATTTTTGAAAAAGAGGGGGAGTTAAAGTAATTTTCCAGAGTTGACTATAGAATAGCTTAAAAATCCCCGACAACAACGCCAAAAACTTTGATGTGTTTCAAAAGCTTTAAATTTTTAATGACTCAAAATACCAATTTTATTATAGGGAAACACACGGGTAAAAGTATAACCCACGTATGTAGTATAATCATTTTAGGTAAGACCATGTAGTTCACAGGGATTTAAGTAGTATTCAAATAATCAGAAGAGAATATACTTTAACAATTTTGTAAATAACTTTTTACCAATGATAATAAAGATGACTACTCAGATAGTTGAAAATAATTCATAAGTGTTGGAAATGATTAAGACCTTGAAGATGGAACCTTTAACTTATAAAAAGGATTTCTCGTCAGAAAACATTTTCACAAATTAACTTGATTAACTCAAGACTTATATTTAGTTAACTAGACCAAATGTGTCACTAAATAATCCAGTTTCTAATATATCAAAGCTTATTTTGTTTATCAGTTTATGAAAGTGGATTTCTCGACACAGACGTTAAAGATCATAGACAAATCTTTAAAACCACATAGATCATAACAGGTCTTTTAACCTATACTGATATGATTATATAATCTAAGTTTGATAAGCAAAACCGATAAGATGAGATATAATAGGATTGCAACATAAGCTTGAGATTAAAGAGATCATGATCATACCAAACACTTATGAATTATTTTCAACTATCTGAGTAGTCGTCTTTATTATCACTGGTAAAAAGTTATTTACAAAATTGTTAAAGTCTAATTTTCTTCTAATTATTTGAATACTACTCAAATCCCTGTGGACGACCTAGTCTTACCTAACCTAAAAAGATTATACTACATACGTGGGTTATACTTTTACCCGTGTGTTTCCCTATAATAAAATTGGTATTTTCAGTCAGTATAAAATTTAAAGCTTTTGAAACACATCAAAGTTTTTGGCGGCGCTGCTAGGGATTTTTAAGCTGTTATGTAGTCAACTCTCGAAAATTATTTTAACTCCCCCTTTTTAAAAAAAAATCATCGTACATTTTTCTGGCAAACTGACCCCTAACAATTTCTCTCTTGGATGCATACACGTGCTTTCAATTCTGAACTTGTTGAAACTTTACCTGAACCTGAACGTACTCTGAATCGAAAACTCCGTCGACGAAACAGAAAAGTTCCATACGATCAAAGAAATAATCCACCACAACACCCAAGAATTATCTACCCGCCAATTCTCAACATCAATTACTTCCGTCACTTTCTTGATATTCTTCGAAATTACGATCCAATGGATAATGAACCCATGTGGGTTGCCGACCGTGTTGTCGCTCTGACTCCCAGTTCTGCGATCACTATTCCTAAAACTGCTAACGACTTTGCCATTAAAGGTAACCACTTGACTCTCGTCAAAGGAAACCAAATTGATGGTAGAACCAAAACTAATCCTCATAAACACATTCATAAATTCCTCAGAATATGCAATATGTTTAAATACAGAGATATCGAGAATGAAGTTGTCAGCCTAATGATGTTTCCCCTATCACTCACTTGAGAAGCAAAAACATGGTTAGACGAACTCAACGAAGGAACTATCAAAACATGGGATGAACTTCGAACCATTTTCATTAGCCGATTCTTTCCCTCAACTCTTTTCGACCGGCTCCTCGGAGAAATCCG
>BQNB010096133.1:0-25700 GCA_026074375.1 Tanacetum coccineum
AATACGTCGTATCCGTCCTTGGAGACTAATTTTTTCCTAAATTTAACAAAGTAAAGAAAACGTACCTTGGCCTTCGCACCTTCCTTGATTAAACACCATCCTTATAAAACTGCTTAGGGTCGAACGGGATGCCAAACGGCACATACAAATTCTTAATAAGATTTAACAGCATCCCGTTGATAAGATAATTCCAAGCCACGATATTAACTTTTAATTCCATGATAAAACTTTTTACATTGAAAATTTTACTAATTCTATCGTGGTTTGTTTCCAGAAGCTTATTTGACCCTTGTACATCGATGTTTATTACATCACCCTCTGAAGACTGTATTATATTGATTTCATTATCGTCATTGTCTTTATCCAACTCTACATCATCAGGATAAATTATGTTGAAAGGGAATAGGTCATTAAAGTACACAACGTTTTGTTCCTCTTCATCACATTCGGACAATGATGTTTCAGTTTTCAAATCAAATTCATCGATACGATGAGGAATTTCAACAGGTTCAGTTGAGGAATCTGATTTAGACGTTAGAGCATCATTGTAAACAATGGCTGGAAATTCATTCTCAAAATCTTTAAGGAAGTCTAAATCATCAAAATAACTGACCGTAGGCTCGGGTGACGGAAACGAAGGCATATTGACTTTTTCATTATCATTTTCCGAATCCGTTTTCAAATCATTGACATAAATTATTTTATAAGAAAACGAGTTTTTGTCAAAAATTACCGTGTAATCTTCATCGTCGGATTCGTCAAACGATATTCTAAAGTCAATTTTATTGTTGTTAAGAGAACTTACCGTGGGTTCACACGAGAGTGCTTTTTCAGATGTTAATTCATCATTAAAGACTATAGCTGGGAATTTGGTTTCAATGGATCTGAGGTCGCGAACGTCATCATCATCATACCAGATTCTGCCATACGTAGCAGCTTCCAGTTGTACACCTTACCACGCCTACGAGTTTTCTCTTCCTCGAGCCTGGTGTATTCTTTCATAGTAATGTTAGGGTCTTCCATTATTTTTTTACCTGTAATAAACTTGCTAGGAACGAAAACAATCAAATACTTATACGTTGTATTCAGAAAACTAAATACGCCGTATAAACACAATATGCAAATAAACAAAATAACAAACTACACAAATCTAAATTACACTAATCCTATGGGTTAGATCTAATCTAAAAACCAAAATATCAATTAAAAATCAAGATTAATTTTCACTCACCGGTAGCGACGCCAAAAACTTGATGTGTCGTTGTGAGGTTGTAATTTATGTTTCAAGTTTTAAATTTATATTTTTCCAACTTTACCAAAAACAACACTTTAATGGGCAGTGTACCCAGTCAGATGGGACTTTTGTGATAAGTAGGGTGTCGATCACTAAGAGCGAGAAACAATCTTTCAATTTATTAATATTTTGGTTATCTAAACGAAGTTAATTATATTCTATGTTAAGCCTATGCTAAACCTATGTTAATCCTAATTCTAACGGAAAAGGGGGGTTTTCAGCTTGAGAGACTAGCACGGGTTTTGTGGTGACATAGATCTATTTAAGATGCAATAACACACGCAAGCAAATTAAGAAAATATAGAAGAGCGGTCTAGCCAAATATAAGAAAACTGTATTAGCCATGATTAATCCAATTAGAACGTTGGTTTGTTTATTTTAGTGCAATGATTACTTATCTCGAGGCGGCATATCATTCTAAAGATTAAGGCGATACTTTTTCCTTAAACCTAGACACGTAGAATTCTGTCACAATTAAACGCATCCACATAAAGCATCCTTATTTGCTGATTATAATCTATCTTAGGGATTAAAGCAATGGTGATCTTGTTAAACCCTAGCTTATAAAGACTTTATCCACTTACTGCTTGATGTGCTGTCATGTAGGGTCAATTATTTTATTATCAAGTTTTACATTTATATTTAGCCGACAAACCTAAAACAACATTTTAACGAGCAGTGTACCCGGTCAAGATGGAGTTCGCGGTAAGTAGGGTGTCGAACACTAAGAGTGGAAATTTAATCCTATATTCTATCAGTATTTTAATTAGTCTATTTATTGGTTAAACCTATGCTATGTACGTTGTCTAATGATATGGGGGATTTAGCCTAAGAGACTGGCACAGGTAAACTGATAAACATAAACAAGTAATTCAACGATAAATTAAGCATTCGATATAACAAAAAAAAACATTCAAATCTTCATAAACATAGCTAATACCCAAGGGTATTAGCCCTTAATCATTATGATTAATACAAGAGTAATAAATCAACCAAGGTAAACTAACCGAGTTAACGATGATACCAAAAATCGAACGATTACTAGAGTATAGGAGATTACAAGGTGTTTACTATGGAATTAATAGCTTTGCTTGACCTCTTTTACTCTTCTTGTCTTCTGAAAATCGACTTTTGTGGTTAGGGTATTGATATGTGTGAAAACACATATCCGTTTTATATCAAAAATGGCCCTTAAAAGACAAAATTGTGCTTTAAATGCTTGATTTTGCTGTGTTTTGTCTTTGAGATTTGTGTAGGTACGGATATTGCAAAAACCTTAAGAAAACGGTTAAAACCGGACAATCACGAACACGGGAAACGGAAGAGTACACAAAGAGCCGGGAGAATGCTATCAAAAGTCAACAGTGGTCAACTTAAGTCAACCTTCAGTCAAACATGGTCAACACAAAAAGTCAAAATCCAAAATTACCAAATTAGTCCCTCATATTTACCAAATTACAAAAATAATCCCTAAACCCTAACGGTGTTAACTCTTATAATTATAAGAGTTAACACCCGTTAACTCCTTATAACAAATCCAAGCCCGAGCCCAAACACATCCCGTAGCCCAATCCCTTATAAGCCTGGAGTTATAACGACCCGGGTAAATAAAAAAAAGTCAAACCCCCTTTTTATAAAAGAAAGTTATGCGGGAAAAGTGGTTTCTAATGTTCAATCATCGTCTTCGTTTAACCTCGAGTCAAAACAAAGGGGTAATTCAAATTGGCTACGTGGCATAGCAATTCAAGTGATAAGGCACATGTTGGCAGAGTTTGACGTCACAAGAAGCTCGTATTGGTCAATTCCCAAAAGAGAATGACACGCGTGGATTGAAGAAAGCACACAAGGAATGGGGTTTTTACACTAAATCATGCCTAAAAGAAGCATAAAGGCCTCTGACACACGGATGCCACGTTGGCAATCCGTGTGCCCCTCAATCTAATCCAACGGTAGTTAGATATAAGAATCTATGATTGAGGGATTGAAGGGACAGGATCCAAGATGTGGTAAAGACTAGAGCATTCTTTTGCATGAGCTATATATTGCCCTAACTCACTCCACATGATCTTTTCTTTGTCTGCATTTTTCATTTAGTTTTTAAATATCTTTTTGTAACTTTTTAGTTTAAAATTTTAATTTTCTTTTAAGCTCTTGTAATTTCCTCTTGTCAAGTATTGTAATCCGTTTTTAATCATTAATAAAATCATCATTTAGTTTTTATAATCTGTTTTTCACTTATAAGCTCTTAATACTAATCAAATGTGTTGCTACTGTTTATAAGCTATTAATAAGCTCATATTAATCTCTTTGAGCTCATAAGCTCAAATAGAGCTCAATTCAGTCCATTTAATTCTACCGTAATCCTAAAACAGCTTAAATACCTTTGGCTATTTGGATTTTGAGTTTTTTGAAGTTGAGCTTTTAAAATGTGTATGGGTGAAGAGCTACATATGGACCTTATACGGGCTTATAACAATCAGCCAGGCTTGTAAGATTGCACATTGAGCCAATTAATAACTTTGTTTAGCTAAGGTTCTAGTAAGTATTCATTTAAGCTCCCATGTCTTAAATTTCTTAGTATAGTTTAGCTTATTTTGCTTAATTGTTTGCTTATTTGTGCTTATTATTGTTTCAATATGCTTATTAAGTAGTTTAGATAATCTATCTTTAAGTTCAGTAGCATAGATATTAGTTTTCTTAATTTTGTCTTTTAAAATACTAAAGATCCAAAAATAATAGTTTAGCTTATAGCTTATTAGTTTGGCTTTTTGTCTGATTCCTATTAGGGATCTGCTTATTAGGTGGTCTAAGTGCTTATTATCTGGTATTTAGTATTTGAGCTTTTAATTTCATTTTAACAAGCTAATATGGATATGAGTAATGTTAAAGGGGTGTTTGGCATAGCAGATTTAACCATAAGTTAAAACTGCTAGTGGCCAATTGGTCTTTGGAAATTAATTTTAATCTCTAATCTAAGGTTGCTAGAGTAGGTTTTATGAGTTAGTTTAGAGTTAATCATATTTTTCATAAGCTAGTTAAAACAAGCTCAAATCTGTTAAGTTTATCTTGCATTATTAAGCTTAATCTTCTTCAGTAAGTGAATTGGCCTTAGTTGCTCTTAGTGTGGTTTTAAAAAGTGTTAGAATGAGTATTATTATAACTGCATTGAATTGGAGTTAGGTTTTGGTCATTTTGCTTGCTTACTGCATCAATAGCTAATAAGGGCATATAGTCATTTTGTAGTTTGATTTTCAGTAGGATTTAGTCACTCTTAGGTTTTGAATTTCATAGTTTAAGCTGTCCTTAGGTCATTAATCAACTTTTTCAATTTGCTTTTCCAAATTAATCTCATTTGCTAATATGAATTTAAGCTGCAAAATGGCTTTTTGTCTTTTTGAAAACCAAAAAAAAAAACTCAGCAGGATCTGAGTTGTACAAGCTGTTTTCAATCACCTTTTTCAATAAGCTATAGTTTTCAAAAATTGATTTAAAAAGCTTTTTCAAGTAGATTTTTAGCTAGTCTTTTAGAAATCCAAGTTCCATTCATTAAAATTCTTGTTTAGTTGCTTAATTTTAAGCTCAAAGAGAGCTTAAGGGTCTGTTTGGCTATTATTTTCATTTTAAGATGCTTATTGAGATTTCAGCTTATAGCTTAGGTCCTTTGTGCTTAATTTCCTTTCATTTAAACTCACTAGTGTAGGAAGTAGCTTAATTTTAGCTTTAAATTCATTAGTGTAGCTTATTTTAGCTTTTAGAGTTCTTAAAATTTGATAAAATCCAAAAAAATATAGTTTAGTGATTCTGTCATCATTTTAAGCTGTCTAATAGCTTATTTAGGGCTTTTCATAAAAAGTTTCTTTTATTAAAAATACTTATTTTTAGGTGCTTAATAACTTTGCTTTTATAAGTTTTTAAAAATAAAAAAAGGGGAATGTGGAAATCGGGGGTGAGCAAGACTCGAACCCCCCGACCTCAACACTTTCAACCCTTTTATAACACACACACAACTTCACTCACTAACACGCGCCCTTGGGTCTTTTTCATTATACCTTTGCAACATTAATTCTTTATACACGTTTTTCCCTTATAAGCTTTATAAGCTGTTTTAGCTTATTCCGTGGCTTATTCGATAAGCTGTGATCTCAAGCTTATTTTTCCTAGGATCTAATTAGTTCAAGCTATTTTCTATTTTTTTCTAGAATTTTTATAGATAGTTTAGTATTTTTAAACATTTATTTTTATTAAAAACTTTAAAAAATCATAAAAATAGAAAAATAATCAAAAAAATATAAATATTTTTTAGAAAATTTTCTTTTATCATAAAGTTTATAGGAAAATTGGTTTTGCTTTCGTAGGGTCTAATTTGCAAAATTTTGATTTTTAAAGAACGAGATTTGTTTCCGTTCTCGTTTTTCGTGTTTTAAGGCTCATTTTAACTCCGTTATTGTTCTAGCTTTCTTTAAACTTACCTTTTAATCAAATAGAGTCTATTTAAAAAGAAAAAATTAAGTTAGGTTTAATTTTAGAAATTTAGGGTTTTGACATCCGTTTAGGGGTCTCGTTTTGCGTTTTTTAGTCAAAGTTTGTTTTCCCGTTATTTGTCTTCGTGCTTAATTGTTATAATTTGTTTATTTTAATTTTTAAAAAGTAGATAATAAATCAATCTTTGTCTTATTCAAAATCTTGTCCCCGAAACATCAAAACGTTTAGGGTTTCAATTTCACAAATCGTTTGAGGGATAACGACTCCAGGAATCTTACTTCCCGGTTTATATTAGTCATTATTATTATTATATTTATATTTGTGAGATTTTTCTTTTTACTTTCGTCCTCAGGGTAATTTGGTTTAATTTTATCATATATTATATATTTTACTTCTTCGTATCATATTATAGATTCTAGCGGAATCAATTTTTGGCGCCGCTGCCGGGGATTTGTGATTAAGATTCTTTCGTTTGAAGTTTGTTGATCTTGATTTGAAGACCTTTCGTAATTTGGTAAAGTTTTGTTTTTGTTAAAAAAATCAAAATAAAAAATTATAAAATATAAAAAGTAAAATAAATATTTTTTTTTTTTTCTTTTAGTATAATTATCATATAAAAAAAAAAAAATAAAAGATTATCCATAAAAAAAAAATAATAAACAAAGTTGGTAAAAGAACACCAACAAATAATACCTTCAATTGAGGTATTATCCATAATAAGTTCTTACTCGAAATTAAAGATTTAAAACTTGTAAAATCAACCATTTGATGTCACTATGAATACGGCTCACTTTAAAAAAGTAAAATTTTAAGAGCTACCGTGAAGTAAGTTTGATTATTTGGATCAAGTTGTCTATCTCATTGTCCGTTTTAAAATTAGATATTAAAAACCAAAAATAATCTTCTTTTTCTTCTTATCCATTTAATTCTTTTCATTAACCCTCTAATTTGTTTAATTCTTATGGCGTCACTCGATCATCGTTTGAACCCCCTCTTCTCGATTAAAGAATGCATGACTTGTGGAGCTTTGTACACTGCGGACTTTTGTTGTTCAAAAGGAGGTCTTGAAGACAAGATTCTTGTTCCTAAACCTCCTCAGAATTGTGCAACTTGTGGAAACCCGGTTGATGGTTTATATTGTCGATCTTGTGCTTTTGTGCGAAAGTGTTTGAATGAAGGGGTGTTTATAATTCATGATGTAAAAGGGAAATTTAAACCTTCTGAGCCATCTAATCACATACTCTATCGTTGTAAGTTCTACACCTCGTCGAGCCATTCATCTTTAATTCAAGACCCAATGTAAAAAAAAAGACCCCAATGTAAATTCTTCGCAAAGTCCTCCACAAATTAACCACAATTGTTGTTTCAAGTGTGGTGATTCGTTAGATGGAATTTTTTGTCAACGATGTACTTGCAAGTCTTGTGGGAACGGTGCTCATATTGGTTATAATTGTCACCAAAAGCTTCGATTATCTCTAATCCAGAACAATGCAATCAAACCATTGCTGAGCTCCCACAGACTTTGCCAAGTGTTCATCCGACATGCAATTCTGGAGATGAGAATTCATTTACTTATGATCCCAAACCTAATTATGTTGATGATTCTCCTAACGTTTTCAACCCACCTCCACAACCTTCTTTGAATTCTTGTGAATTTTGCGGGAATGATGCTCGTATTGGTCACTATTGTACACCTCAAGTTCCATTTATCTATCCGGAACCGTGTTACAATCAAGACTTTAATTTCCCGCAAGATTTTCATGATTTTCAACAACAATATCTTTGTTATGAAAATTGCGGGGGTTCTCATGAAACTTTTCAATGTCAACCAATGAAGGAAGATTATTATGAGAAAAATTCTTGCTATGAATCCTATATCTTTAAGTTTTGACACAATTTGAACCCTGGCAATATACCGTCAATCATCCAATCTAAATGCTCAAAAATGAGTTTCAAATCTCAAAATAAGGCTTATGGAGCAAATGTACCCATAATGTGATATGGTTGGTCAAATTATGTAAAAGAGGAGATGAAAAGACGATTGTGGAAAGATCAAGCGGTAAAGATCGATATTGGGAAGATCCCCATTTGCTATTTGATGTGACGAGAGTATACTCTTTGCAATCACATCTTTTATCAACCAGGAGCGTTGACTCTGTACTAATGGAGGTAAGTGCATCTTAGCACTAGTGTTGAGAACCTTGTCCAAATCCCAAGTGAGTTCAAAGGTATTTCTGAAGATACGTGTGATGTGCCTGTTTGTGAAGATCCTTCCACTTTTGATGCTTTAAGCAATCATTATGAGATTTTATCTGATTCCAACGACGATGGTACTTCAAGTGATGACGATTCTTATGAGAACATCGAGTACATTGAAGCATCACCTCTCAATTTGGAGTACGATAGTTTAGAGGAGGTGAATGCAGATCAAGAAGAAACAGCGTTTGATTTAGAAGATATTCTTCAAATCCAAGACGTTATTCTTCGTGAGAAATTGTTGAACATTAGTCGTCGTATTACTAATATCGAATCTTTAAAAAATAACCCCACCCCTGATTATGTGTTAAAGTCTCCCTTTTAATTTCCTATTCCCGTCGTGGATAGTGATTCGTTCTTTGAGGAGTCCGATATTTCTTTCTCTTATTCAGATAATTCTTTACCCGAATTCGAGACTTTTGAGCGAATCATCCGGAAGAGACGAGATGTGGCAGTACCACTATCATGCTAAAAACTCTTTTCCCAAGTATGATTGTTTCTTTTGAAATTGGCCCAATCAGGTGTAGGGTTGACTGGCATTGTTTATTTTTGTTACATAACCATCTTTTGGAGCTTCCTGAGTTTGAATCATTCCACTTTGATCTTGATCCGTCATTTCCTCGTCCTCCTCCAGAACCACCAGATGTTGAGATTAGCTTAATTATTGAGACCGATGCACCCGTGATAAACAATTTTGATGAGCTTAATGAAGATGAATGTTTTGACCCAGGGGGAGATGAGATTGATGTTGAAGATGACGATTCCTTCACATTTGTCATTCGGACTTTTCTTCCGTTTCTCACTTACCCTAAGGTTTCTCCCTTACTTTCCTCCACCAAAAATGAGGATACCATTTTTGACCCCGGAATCTCCACTTAGAGCCGGTGGCATCTCATCGGAATGGAACTTTCATGTTTATCCAAACATTCATGAAAGCCCGATTGAGATTTTCTCTTCCATTTACTCTTCCCAAGGACAAATGAATTCAGGGATCGAGTCAAGCTATGTGACTCGGTTACCAAAAACAAAGCGCTTCGTAGGAGGCAACCCTTGTTATCCATTTTCTATTTACTTTCTAGCTTCTAATGTGTTGTGAGGAGGCTTGTACTCTTCTGTTCTTCGTGTTTGTTGTTTGTACTTGTGATTATTTGCAGGATGAACCCAAATTTTCTAAAGACTCTCGTGTTTGGTTTTTTGTCCCAGTCCACTCGAGCTTCCTAGCCTTTGCTTGCATTTAGTTTGGGGAAATCCGGATATCCTAAAGCTTATTTTGTTAACATTTATATTTTTAGCTCAATTAATTAAACGGCTCTAAAGATTTTTTTGTGGATACTTTCTTCATGTTTGAGTTATGCATTCGTCCTTTTTGAGTTCTAGTATGAGGTTTTTTCGTCTTAGGCTAGGAAACATTGAGGAAATGTTTGATTTTAGTATGGGTATTTATATCTTCGATTGATCTTACCTACTTTTACCCGTTGTTCTCACGTACCCTTTTTCCACCAAACATTTTAAATATATGTGTAAAGAAATAATTTAAAATATTTAAAAAAAATAAAATAAGTGGTTTTTTGTCACAATTTGATTTTCCCAGATGGGTAGAATAGAGAAATTTTGACCCGATCGAGCGTGTTGAGCTCTAGCTTGTTCCTTAACTTTTAGGCTAAGCATTCATAATTATCGCGAAGAACGAAAAATGATAGAGTTAGGTATGAGTAGGATGCTAAACAAGGATTAGTTGGAAATCTTAAGAGCTCATGTATGTAATTTGTTGCTTTTCTCCATAAACTCTTAAACCGGATTAATTATAAGTGCTTTTTTTTTTGGAGATTAAACTTAAAATCAATAATTTTTTATGTAATATATAGCAAAATTTTTAGTCTTAGTTCAAATTTAAACTTGAATTTTTCAAAAAAAAAAAAGAAAAGAAAAAATATGATGATAAAAAAAGATAAAATAAAAAAATATAATAATAAAAGCTGTGGGTTGATAAAAGTTTACTACCTCTTGCCGGCTCACAACCGATGTGGTAGTCTTTTAAAGAAATCCCATAGTAAAAATAAAAATCCGAGACTGATAAAAGTTTGCTGCATCTTGCCGGCTCACAACCGATGTTGCAGCCTTCTAAAAGGTCAAGGGTTACAATTGCATAAATGTTTAATTTTAAGTTTAAATTAATAAATAAGATTTCTTTTTGTTAAATTCAAATATGCTTTTGCACTTTGACTACTCTATTTTATAAGCTATGAATATTCAGGAAACCTGAGAGTTTTTGAAACCTAAGGTCCGTGAGTCCGCTACTAGTCCTCTGTGGTGGGGTTGTCAAAAGCCTGGTCATCTTAGCCGCTATGGTTGGGATGTGCGAGAACATAAGTCGCTACCATTGGGAAAGATTTTTCCTTTAAACTCATTATTCTAAGGTGGAACGTGAAGCATAGTATATTGCAAAAAGTTGATCCATGGTTGAAATTCATAATAGCACACTCACTTAAGATATAATAAATGCCGGGAGTGAAAAGTTCACAAGTTGCAAATATGAGTAGTGTTAGCATCTTTACTGATATTTAGCTGTGATTTTGTTTTAAGCTTGGTTTGGATAAGTGAAAAATCAGGGACGATAAATTTATTCTTTTTGGGGCATTCTCGGATCGAAATGCATCTTGTTCTATGATCCCTAATAGTTATGGAAATAATGAAAGTCGAAATAATCTCAGTTATATAAAAAAAAATAAAAAATTTAAAAAAAATAGAAAAAATGGGAAAAAAGGGGGTTTATATTTGTGATTTCTTATTTTTCCCACAAAAGTCTTTGCTACTTTTCAAAGGTTTAGTTGGGAAAGTTTTGAGGTATTTGGTTATAAAGCATATAATATTGCGTGAGGACACGCAATCGCTTAGTTTGGGGAATTTTGATATGTGTGAAAACACATATCCGTTTTATATCAAAAAATGGCCCTTAAAAGACAAAATTGTGCTTTAAATGCTTGAATATTGCTTGTTTTGTCTTTGTGATTGTGTAGGTACGGATATTGCAAAAACCTCAAGAAAACGGTTAAAATCGGACAATCACGAACACGGGAAACGGAAGAGTACACAAAGAGCCGAGAGAATGCTATCAAAAGTCAACAGTGGTCAACTCAAGTCAACCTTCAGTCAAACATGGTCAACACAAAAAGATAAAATCCAAAATTACCAAATTAGTCCCTCATATTTTACCAAATTAAAAAATAATCCTTAAAACCCCTAACTGGTGTTAAACTATTTTATTTTATAAGAGTTAACACCCGTTAACTCCTTATAACAAATCCAAGCCCGAGCCTAAACACATCCCGTGGCCCAATCCCTTATAATCCCGGAGTTATAACGACTCGGGTAAATCAAAAAAAGTCAAACCCCCTTTTTATAAAAGAAAGTTACACGGGAAAAGTGGTTTCTACTGTTCAACCATCGTCTCCGTTTTAACTCGGAGTCAAACAAAGGGGTAATTCAAATTGGCTACGTGGCATAACAATTCAAGTGATAAGGTACATGTTGGCAGAGTTTGACGTCACAAGAAGCTCCTATTGGTCAATTCCCAAAAGAGAATGACACGCGTGGATTGAAGAAAGCACACAAGGAATGGGATTTTTACACTAAATCATGCCTAAAAGAAGCACAAAGGCCTCTGACACACGGATGCCACGTTGGCAATCCGTGTGCCCCTCAATCTAATCCAACGGTAGATATTAAGCATCTAATGATTGAGGGAATGAAGGGACAGGATCCAAGAGAGGCTAGAAGATCTAGAAGCATATTTGACAGGCTATAAATAGCCCTCACTCACTCACACATGATCATCTTCTTTTTCTGCATTTTTTTAGTTTTTAAAATAACTTTTGTAACTTTTTAGTTTAAAATTGTAATTTTCTTTTAAGCTCTTGTAATTTCGTCTTGTCAAGTATTGTAATCCGTTTTTAATCATTAATAAAATCATCATTTAGTTTTTATAATCTGTTTTTCACTTATAAGCTCTTAATACTATTAAATGTGTATGCTACTGTTTCATAAGCTACTAATAAGCTCATATAAGCTCTTTGAGTCTCTAAGCTCAAATTGAGCTCAATTCAGTCATTTAATTTACTATAACTCTAAAAACAGCTTAAATACCTTGGCTATTTGGATTTTTGAGTTTTTTGAAGATGAGCTTAAAATGGAAGAGCTCATATGGACTTATACTGGCTTATTAACAATAAGCTAGAGCTTGTAGATTGCTCAATTGAGCCATTAATAACCTTTGTTTAGCTAATGTTCTAGTAAGTATTCATTTAAGCTCCTCTGTCTTAAATTTCTTAGTATAGTTTGGCTTATTTTGCTTAATTGTTTGCTTATTTGTGCTTATTATTGTTTCAATATGCTTACTAAGTAGTTTAGATAATCTATCTTTAAGTTCGTACCATAGATATTTAGTTTTCCTTAATTATTGTTCTTTTAAAATACTAAAAATCCAAAAATAGTAGTTTAGCTTATAGCTTATTAGTTTGGCTTTTTGTCTGCTTAGGATTGCTCATTAGGTTGGTCATAAGCTGCTTATTATATGGTATTTAGTATTTGAGCTTTTAATTTCATTTTATCAAGCTAATATGGATATGAGTAATGTTAAAGGGGTGTTTGGCATAGCAGATCTTAACCTTTAAGTTTAAAATGTTAGTGGCCAATGGTCTTTGTAAATAATTTTAATTCTAATCAAGGTTGCTAGTGTAGGTTTTTGAGTTAGTTTTAGAGTGTGTTAATTTGGATCATATTTTTCATAAGCTAGTTAAAGAAAGCTCAAATCTGTTAAGTTTAACTTGCATTATTAAGCTTAATCTTCTTTAGTAAGTGAATTGGCCTTAGTTGCTCTTAGTGTGGTTTTAAAAAGTGTTAGAATGAGTATTATTATAATTGCATTGAATTGGAGTTAGGATTTGGTCATCTTGCTTGCTTACTGCATCAGTAGCTAATAAGGGCATATAGTCATTTTGTAGTTTGATTTTCAGTAGGATTTAGTCACTCTTAGGTTTTGAATTTCATAGTTTAAGCTGTCCTTAGGTCATTAATCAACTTTTTCAATTTGCTTTTCCAAATTAATCTCATCTGCTAATCTGAATTTAAGCTGCAAAATGGGTTTTTGTCTTTTTGAAAACCAAAAAAATAAAATTCAACAAGATCTGAGTTGTACAGGCTGTTTTCAATCACCTTTTTCAATAAGCTATAGTTTTCAAAAGTTGATTTAAAAAGCTTTTTCAAGTAGACTTTTAGCTAGTCTTTTAGAAAATCCAAGTTCCATTCATTAAAATTCTTGTTTAGTTGCTTAATTTTAAGCTCAAAGTGAGCTTAAGGGTCTGTTTGGCTACTATTTTCATTTTAAGATGCTTATTGAGATTTCAGCTTATAGCTTAGGTCCTTTGTGCTTAATTCCTTTCATTTAAACTCAATAGTGTAGGAAGTAGCTTAATTTTAGCTTTAAATTCATTAGTGTAGCTTATTTTAGCTTTTAGAGTTCTTAAAATTTGATAAAATCCAAAAAAATATAGTTTAGTGATTCTGTCATCATTTTAAGCTGTCTAATAGCTTATTTAGGGCTTTTCATAAAAAGTTTCTTTTATTAAAAATACTTATTTTTAGGTGCTTAATAACTTGCTTTTATAAGTTTTTAAAAATAAAAAAAGGGAAAGTGGAAATCGGGGTTGAGCAAGACTCGAACCCCCGACCTCAACACTTTCAACCCTTTTATAACACACACATACCACACTCACTACCACTGCGCCCTTGGGTCTTTTTCATTATACCTTTGCAACATTAATTCTTTATACACGTTTTTCCCTTATAAGCTTTATAAGCTGTTTTAGCTTATTCCGTGGCTTATTCGATAAGCTGTGATCTCAAGCTTATTTTTCCTAGGATCTAATTAGTTCAAGCTATTTTCTGTATTTTTTCTAGAATTTTTATAGATAGTTTAGTATTTTTAAACATTTATTTTTATTAAAAACTTTAAAAAATCATAAAAAATAGAAAAATAATCAAAAAAATATAAATATTTTTTAGAAATTTTCGTTTATCATAAAGTTTATAGGAAAATTGGTTTTGCTTTCGTAGGGTCTAATTTGCAAAATTTCAATTTTTAAAGAACATGATTTGTTTCCGTTCTCGTTTTTCGTGTTTTAAGGCTCATTTTAACTCCGTTCTTGTTCTATTTTTTTGGGTAAAGGGTCAAACCCCGGTAAAAAATATATTCCCAAAACCCGATAAGAACAATGGAATGTAGCTACAATGCTACATTAACCTCAAGCCACAACTTGAATAGCCACTACATCATATGACACGCCATATGATTAAACACCTATTACAAAATAACCAATAGCACCTATAGGGAAAAACCACTTAAAGGTGCATAAACAATAAAAACAATAACAAAACATAATTAAATGGTCTTGAGATTACATCCACGATCATCCAAAGTGATCACTTCATCCACATCACTATCGCTTTCATTAAGCACATCAAGAACTTGTTGAGTATGCTGCCACGTGGTAGTATCCTTCCATTCATTTTCCTCATCGTCATTAAGAGCACTAAAGGAATTCTCTAATTGAACATTCTGAGAATGAGCACTTGTAGAAGTAGATTTCCCACTTACCTTACTAGTACTTGCAACATAAGAACCAGATTGTTTAGTTGAATTTACTCTATCAACCCGACGATAATGCAAAGTAAGCGATGGTTTATCAAAAACCACCCCATCCACCTGTTTTTGGTGCTTTTTCTTCTTATTCCGCTTCTTTTTAACAACCTCAAAACCCTCAGCAGCCGTATCTTTTTCAACCATATCATTAGCACTAAATGACTCCCTATATAGATGAGTGATGTTACACTTAGGTTTTTACGGACACTTCTCAATTGGTATGATCAAAAATAGGCATGCAGCACACAGGTGGAGCTTCTTCACTCATTTTCAAATCTAACAGTAGGCCAAAGAGTGCCTTTATCCTTCCCCAATGGAATAGCTATAACAATAGATTCCATAAACGCCTTTTCAGCCGACACTTCAATAAGAGCTCTCGCATAAGAACTCCTCCCCCAAGAACTCACACACATATTACACGTATACGAATCCAACATAATAGGCTTACTAATTTGAGTAGTAATTAGACTAAGGCCAACTTCCGTGTAAGCAACAATGGGAACATGGTGTAGCTTAATCCATACCGGGGCTTTCTTGTTTTGAACTCATCTTCTTCTATCAAATTAGAGACCACATATTCAGAATCAAAGGCACTCTACGAATTAGCCAAGGCCCCGTTTCAAGCACCCTTTCCATTCCAGCCTTCGAATCAAATTGGAACGAAAAGAAATTCCTTTTCATGAAAGTTGTATTTTTTTATACAATTTTAGCCCATGTGTTTTTCACATAATTTTCCACCAATTTGAAGCCAACGAGTTTACCTTGAAAATAACCATAATGCGTATTCGATAAACTAACATTGCACCCTCTTCAACCGCTGCAAGTGGTAAAGTTACTGAGACCATTCCATCTACCTCATCTTCCTATCTGCGTTAGATGAACAAACCTTATGATCAGGTTTGTGACCCATAACAGAAGCAAACGGGAAACTTTTTTTGCCCATTATCGGTTGTGAATTCAACGTCCACATGACCGTACCAGCAACCTTAACAGGAACCGATTGAGAGTAAGAGTTGTTAAGTGCACCTTGTTGTAAGTCACCAGAACCCCCACCCTTTGCCACGTCTTGTGAGTACAACCCATCAAACCCAGCAGCAGCAACTTTGTTCATCCTATTCGTTTCCCTATTGTCACCACTAGAGAACGGATTAGGGTTTGAACTCCCCACATCATTACGATCAGAATGAGTGTTTAAACCACTCATTGACTTCAAATCATCATTTTCAAATGATACAACCTTCAAAGGAGAGTCACGCGTAACCACTCCGTATCTTCCTTAAAATTAATTTTTAGTCAAATAGAGACATTAAAAGAAAAAATTAAGTTAGGTTTAATTTTAGAAATTTAGGGTTTTTAACCTCCGTTTAGGGGTCCCGGTTTGCGTTTTTTAGTTAAAGTTTGTTTTTCCGTTATTTATCTTCTTGCTTAATTGTTATAATTTGTTTATTTTAATTTTTAAAAAGTGGATAACCCATTACACAGCTTTTTTCAAATTTCGACCCATACAAATAACTAAAGTAAACTAAAAGTATTTTAACATATAAGACATTAAGAGGTCTACATTATATATGATGAGATCATGTTTTCAATGCTTATTCAGTCTCTTTATTGGTTTTTATCGGCATTTATATATTCGATTGTTTTCAATAATGGTTTTGCCTTTTATTGTTTATTCCAGAGAATTGCTTATCCAGATTTCCAACTCTGGGAATGGTTTTCTTTACAATTTTCCTTGGATAATAATGGTGGTTTTTAGGTTGTTCGATAACAATGTAAACTTTCACGATTATGCACTTGCTATCTAGGGAGTGAACCTTTTGATTATGAAACTTTTCATAATCTCATCATTTTTAGCGCCCATCTAATCACATTTCACGTGCATCATATATCTTAAACTCTCTAAGACTGTACGTGAAGTTTGTAAAGATTAGCATTGCTAGATTTTAGTTAAAGTCTTTACTCTGC
Source organism: Tanacetum coccineum (assembly GCA_026074375.1). Classification (NCBI taxonomy): domain Eukaryota; kingdom Viridiplantae; phylum Streptophyta; class Magnoliopsida; order Asterales; family Asteraceae; genus Tanacetum; species Tanacetum coccineum. The sequence continues at coordinate 16,695 of BQNB010096133.1, forward strand.
TATCTGATGATTGTGTAGAATATACTCCAGTGCCTTTTTCATGTATTTAATTAAGAGGCAACTTATGATTCATACCCAAAGTATTGTATACACAAGTAAAGTACCAATCCAAGCTACCATAATCTATGATTCCATTTTCTATGTCATATCTTATTTCAAGTTCTCTATCATTTAAAATAAGTCATTTGTGACTTACTGAGAAGTCTTGATTCTATCATACATAACTTAACTAAAATTTTAATGTAGTTAGATACCAATTTTATGGCTAAGTTCTAATTTCTTTCCGTAAGAAATTAAGAATGACATCTTGTTTATGTTTATGTTTTGTACATTTAAAAATGACATCTATGATTCCACCACCAATGTGACCTAGTGGTCACGCTGCCTCATGTCCTCATAAGGAGGTCTCATGTTCAATCCTACATAGGTACACATCTTGGTGGTGGCCATGGAAAGGGTCGTAAATGCTCATGGTAATACCCCGGTTAGGTTGTGTGCATTTAAGTCAAAGACTAGTCCTCCCCGAGTAACATAAACAGGGAAGTTATTACGTTTAATAGATCATATTTCCAAAACTTTTTTGCCTGGTTATTATTAATGATGCAGATCAAGTGTTAATTAACAGTGCGTCTTTGCTTGAGACGGGATCAAGAGTCATACCAATAGAATCATGTAGATTGCTTTTTCTTTTAATACTTTATAAACGTTGGTTCAGATTCATAAAATTTGTCTAGTTTTATGTGATTTTTCTCAACCTAAATGTCGATGGCTTATTTAGTCGTTTTTTCTTTCACTAATTTCTACGGTAAGACTGCCACCTATGCTTGTAGTCTTAACTCCACACTGCGTTTTCTGCAAAACACTCCCATGCCTTATTACTTGTAATAAACATGTACCCAAAGTCTTATATGTTGTGATTTAACAACTAGTTAACTAATAACTACGAGTATGCAGCGGATATAGATATAGTTTAGCATTTATGATTAACACACAATAAACATAAAAGAGTATGAGAAAACCAACCATTGTTGAATGCCTTGAACAAATCAAACAAGAACTAATACTTTAAAAATATGTGGAAAAGTTTTCACCTCTACGGATGCTCACACAAACACGCCCACCAAATGCGCCCGGATGCTAGCCTTGCTTCACGTATATCCCAAAAAATACTTGTATGCTAACACAACCTGAATTAAGTACCAAAACCCACCTAAAGATTATGTACCGAAAATCAGGAAGATGGATCTAGGGTTTTACCAAATTCGGTTATCTACAAAAACAAAACCTAGATGTTTCTAACAGTTGTCACGCCTTGAGAACTAGTAAACCAATGCCATAAACCTTCTGTGAACCTTGTGGGATAGAATCACACCTCGAATACCCTTTATGGGACTACTGAATTTCAACAGAAAAGGAAAAGAGTGAACCGAAAATCAAAGAACCCTAGTTAGGGTTTGTTATTTGGCTGTTATGAGTGGAGAGGAGGGGAGGAACGAATTTCTTGAGGTTTTGAGTTGTGATGTGTGTAAATGAGCTAGGGGTGGGGGTTTTTATAGCCTTCAAACCCTACTCATGATAAGACTTGGAAACCACTCTTTTACCCTTATCATAACTCTTTCTCTTTTCTCTTATCCCTTACTAATGAACCTGGACACCTCTCTAGAACCTTCATGTGGTCGGCTACTTCACTTAGGCACCATAGGGTTCGTGTCTTTTCATTACCGGTCCGTTGGTTTATAATTAGAAACGTTACGCGAAGTTTAAAATGCACTCTAAGTGTTTAACGTGTGTGCCCCCAATAGGCTCACATATTTCTAGTCGTACATGTGCTATTCCAACTAACATATTCCAATAGCTCCTACTTGGGAGTTGGAGTAGTAGATTGCCTATATACTTGGGAGTTAGAGTAGTTAGGGTTTGTTATTTGGCTGTTATGAGTGGAGAGGAGGGGAGGAATGAATTTCTTAAGAGGTTTTTGGGTTGTGATGCATGTGAATGAGATAGGGGTGAGGTTTTTATAGCTTCAAACCCTACTCATGATAAGACTTGGAAACCACTCTTTTACTAGTTTAACCATTTAGATTCTCGTTATAGAAATTAATTCAGATATACCAAATGTAATCAAGAATCATCTTGCATTACCCTTTGGGTTCGGCCAAACAATTATCTGATTAATTATGAAGAGGCGCCACTTGTATCATTCTGCACATATCAAGTGGAGGAACAAATTCTTTCTTAAATACAAGTGTTGTAAATGCTGCTTCACATCACTTTCAATAATAGCCTTTATAACTACCTTATTCAGGACAACGTTTAACTTATAATTAAAAAGTGATATCCACACATATCAGAACTTATTTGTATTCTCAAGTCTAAGGATGACTTAACTAACCATATTCGATATCTTACCTATGACAATAGATCCAAAAGTAATTATTTGAAGGTTGGGGTGTCCAATATGCATACCTTGTGAATAACATATGAGTTTGGCGGAAACCATCCATATATTCAAAGAATATAACCAATACTCACATTTGCCTTATGTAACAATACTCCCATATTATTAACCGACAATGAACATATTTTGAATGATAAATCATTCAAGGATTAAACATGCAATATAGGATAACAATTATTATATGAATGAAAACAAATACCAAGTACCTTTATTCATCAGAAAATAAAATTGTCTTACAATCTCATTTATCAAAATACTAATAAAACACAGATTTACATGAGATATTAGCTGGAAGCATTCCAATATTCCTAGTATGTTCTGAATGCTTTGGAAAGGCTAATGCTTTAGTAAAAGGATCAGCTAAGTTGTTATCCGTGTGAACTTTTTCTAACTTTATGTAGCCATATTCAATAACTTCACGAAGGTAGTGAACTTTGGCACGAAAATGTCTAGCACCTTAGTGATTTTCCTGCTTAATTAGCCTATAGAATTTGCTCTAGTATTAACACAATACATATTTAATGGTTCTTCAATTGTGGAACAACACAAAGCCTAGAAATGACTTTTCCTAAACACAAAAACGGCTTCCTTAGAAGCATCATAAGCAGCAATATACTTAGCTTTTGTAGATGAAGTTGCGAAGATGCTTTGCTTTGTACTCTTCTAGTCAACAACACCTCTGTTTAAAATGAATACATATCCAATCTGAGACTTGAGGTCATCAGTATCCGTCAGATATCCAACATCCGTGTAGTAAGAAACCCCGAGCTCTCGTTTTATATCACCTCCGTAAACAAGAAACATATCCTTAGTATTCCCGAGATACTTTAGAATGTTCTTAACAATAGTCTAGTAAAGATCACTTGGATTCTGTTGAAATCAGCTTGTTATGTTCTGAGCGAACGCAACATCAGGGCAAGTACATCTTACAACATACATAATAAAACCCACAGCCAAGGCATATGACACATTTTGCATGCGCTTCAATTTAGAAGGTGTTGAAGCACCTTGCGATTTACTCAATCTTAGCTTTTCTTACATGGGGATACTTCCACGTTTGGAATTCTCCATGTGAAATCTCTTTAAGATTTTCTCAATATAAGCATTTTAACACAAACCAATTAACCGCCATGATCGATCTTTGTAGATCTTGATTCCAAGAATATATGCAGCTTCACCTAAATCTTTCATAGCAAAACACCTTCCAAGGTAGGATTTTACATCTTGTAACATTGGAATGTTTGTTTCCAGATCAATATGTCCATCGACATAAGAAAATTAGGAAAGTGACATTACTCCCACTAGCTTTAAGATGTACACATGGCTCATCATGATTTTGAGTGAAACCAAATTTCTTTATTTCATCATCAAATAGTTTATTCCATTACCTTGATGCTTGCTTAAGTCTATAAATGGAACGTTTTAGGTTGCATACACGGTTTGGATATTTTGGATTAACAAAACCTTCAGGTTGCTTCATATAGACCTCTTCTGAGAGATGTCCATTGAGGAAGGCAGTTTTGACATCCATTTGCCAAATCTCATAGTCATAATACGCGGATATGTCTATAAGAATCCTAATAGCTCTAATGTCTGCAACAGGAGAGAAGGTTTCTTCATAATCAACCACGTAGGTTTGAGTGAAGCCCTTCGCTACAAGACGAGCTTTAAAGGTATATACAACTCTATCCATGTCGGTCTTCTTTTTGAAGAGCCATTTGCTACCAATGGTTTTGCCGTTAGGAGGAAGATCAACTAAGTCCCAAACTTCGTTGTCTTTCATGGATTGCATTTCCACATTCATAGCATTCAGCCACTTTTACATAGTAAGAATCAAGACGACAAGGGTCCAACAATGCAGCTTTATAGTTAGCGGGTTCACCAAGATCCCCTAACTCATGCTCCTTAGCATTGATGTATAAGCACATACGATTTGGGGCATTTCGTGTCCTTTTGGACCTACAAATGGGAATGATATAACTTTAAGGTTCATCTATTTCTAGATCACCCTCTTCATGATTTAAGCTAGTGTTTATAAAAGGATGCGTATCTTCTTCTTGAAAAATTTCAAGATCTTCTAAGCTCTCACTTGCTTCTTGAGTTATAAGACTATTCTCTAGGAATTCAGCATTCTGAGCAACAAGTACTTTGTTCTCGGGTGGGTAGTAGAAAGAATAACCCATTGTTTCATTTGGGTATCCTACAAAGATACACTTAATAGATCTGGGTTCTATCTTGTCAGGGTTGGTAAGAGTATCTCGCTTAACAAGTGCTTCACAACCCCAGACTTTTAAATAAGACAGCTTATGGGCTTGCCCATGCCATACTTCGTATGTTGTCTTTTCAACCTTCTTAGTAGGAACCATATTAAGAATGCGTGCAACAGTCTCAAGGGCATAATCCCAAAAGGACTTTGGAAGAGTTGTTTGACTTATCATGGAGCGAACCATATCTAGTAGGGTTTCTATTTCTCCTTTCCGACACACCATTATGTTGTGGCGTGTAAGGAGGAGTACGATGGGCGATTATCCCATGCTCCTTTAGATGATCAAAAAACTCTTAACTCATATACTCGCCCTCATGATCAGAACGTAATGATTTTATGGTCTTTCCGAGTTGATTTTCTACTTCCTTTTGAAACACTTTGAAAGTTTCAAACAGTTCATGTTTATGCTTTAACGGGTAAACATAACCATAACGACTAAAGCCGTCAGTAAAAGTGAGAAAGTAGCTAGCTCCTAGCCTTGACACAGTTCTAAATGGGCTACATACATTGGTGTGTATTAGTCCAAGTAGATCTTTGGCCCTTTCCACTTGATGTGTGTAAGGTTTTCGTGCCATCTTTCCAAACATGCAAGAGATGCGTTTTTCAAATGCCTTAAGGTTAGTTGAATTGAGAAGTCCATCATGTTGCAACTTCTCAATGCGTTTCTTGCTTATGTGTCTAATGAAGTGTCATTTTATACACTTTTTTGGGGTCGTTTAACCCCCAAGATCGTGTGTTTATGCCTAAAATAAGTACTTAATCGTTCCTTTTTAGGTATTTCTCATTTGGAAGACATTTGGATGAATTACACATAACTTGGGCTCATTTGGAGAAGAAACGGGCGAGATTACGAACCAACATCAAGACTCTTGAAGATTTGTTCTCATAGAGCCTCGAGACGGCGTCACCGGCTATAAACGACGCCGTCACAACTCATCAAGTGACGGCGTCACATCTTTCATGACGGCGTCAACCCGCACCGGCTCAAACGTAGATCTAGAAGATTCATCTTACGACGGCGTCATGATTAAAATGCGACGTCGTCGCGTCGATTTTCCTACATATACAAACCCGAATTTAGGGTTTTGGGTGTGTAACTTTAGAAATAAAAAGAGGGTACGAACCCTAGTTCGTTTAGCAGCTTTAGGAGACGATTTTAGGGCCTAAAAACCCTATTGTACTTCTTCCAATTCATGTTTTAATCAAGTAAGGTTTACTTAATCATTCAATATGTCTATGTGTTGTTTGATCTATTGTTCTTGCTTTATCTTTAATATGCTTGGCTAAACCTATTATTGTATTTATATATGATTATATGAAACCTAAAATGTAGATCTTAGTGATGTTGCTTCTTGTGATGGATGTGTACCTTAGGTCTTAGAAAACCAGCTTACTGTCTATAATTGCTGTTAATATGTCTAGGGAAACGTGATTGTGTAGAAAGGATACCATTGGGTAACAGTATTCATACTACCTTGCCCTCTAATATGGTTGATTCACTTTTAATGTATTTTACATGCATTTAGTAAACTCCTAGGGGTCGTGTAATAGTCTTCATACTACCTTGCATGTGTGTTGCTCTAGCGGCATACTAAGTAGATGGCGGGTTCGTTTAATTCGTTCATGCTTTAGGAAATAGTTACACAGATCCTCACAAGGGTGACAAGGCAACAATACTAGGAGAAGCAATCTAGGGAGTAATACATGATTAAATAGACACAATCTTTTATCTTATTGTTATCACTATTAGCGTAGAATTATATTTAGTTTATTAGCTAAAACTAACCAATCTCTCAAACATTTGATTTACTTGCTTTCCATAAAATACAAAAATACAAAAATAATCTTCCCTCAACCTTTAGAATTTTGTTAGACCGTGATCAAGCCTTCCCAACCTATTCCTCGAGTGAACGATAAACAACCCCGAGTCTTGCCCATACTACACTACAACAATTAGGTGCATTGCCTAGGGAGTTATAAAACTTCTTGTGTAGAAGTCCTACGACGACTGCACATCAAGTTTGGTACCACCGCCTAGGGAATAGTTAGGTATTGATCATAGTTTAGCTTAGTTCTACTCGCTTGAATCCTTTCAAGTGAGAACTTTATACCCGCACATTAGCTTTCTTGTAGTCTATCTTTTCTTCGTGTTATCTGTTTCGTAACCCATTCTCGTCAACCACCATGGGAGACGAGAATCCTATTCGTACTCTAGGAGATTACTCTAAACCAAGCCACGAGGGCTATAGGAACACCATCGAGCTCCCCGCATGGAACAATGTGGTACCTCTTTAATCAGACACCATCCGATTGGTGCAAAACGGATGTTTATTCCACGGACTTTGATCCGAGGATCCAAATCAACACCTTAAGGACTTTCTTAATCATGGAGAATCTCTATCCGAAGCATAGACTCGTTTTAAGGACTTACTTCAAAAAGTCTCTCATCATGGCATTGATCATTGGCTTCAAATCTAAATTTTCTACGATCATGTCTCCTTTCAACTCAAGCGCAAGATTGATCGCGCCGCCAGCGGCAAACTACGCAATAAGAATACTGACGAATCTTGGGAAATTATTGAGAACCTCGCCCTCTACGACCATAAAGGGTAGGATGAAACAAAAGAATTTGTCAAACTGGTCAACGACATTTCTACACCACAAGGCGTACCGAAAACACCTGACCGAAGACTTTTCAAGCTCGAAGACCAGATCAACTTCTTACTAAAATGGTCAAAACCGATGCCAGCATCAAGCTCAGCACACACCCCAAGCTTATGTCAATGCAGTCCATCCAAACTCCTGACCGCGATACCATAATGAACTACCACTACTGAGCACTTTTGCTTTTCGTGAATGTACAGGTCCAAGCCCTCAACTACAAGCATTAGATACCACTTTTGAAGCTCAAGTACGGGATTACATGGCAGCGCACACTGAAAGGATGGAAAGGTTTGAGAACACCATTTTCAAGCAGCGCGAGGAAATTAATGGTAGGATGACTGAAATGTTTGGGCTTCTCAAGGAACTTACTACCAGTAGAACTCCTGAGAAAGTATTAATAAGGGAATAAGCCAAATTCCCCATCACCAAGAACGTCAATTCTATCTCTCGGATAAAAGGAGAAGAAGGATGAAGTGATAGGACGAAGGTGACACCCGACAACACTGAGAAGCCCGCCCAAACAGAAACGGAAACGCTTGTAATGGAAGTCGAAAAAATAAATGAAGTTGAAAATGGGGCCGAAAATAAATCAATCAAAACATCTAAGAGCGAAGAAGAAATAGAAGCACCCGGTTCTCATCCTGTCGCATATTACCTAAAGCATAAGATCAATGAAAAGATGATAAAGGGGTTAGTCAACAACAACAGATTCAATAACTCTTGGTCAAGAACCCAAGCTAGAAAAAAGGGGAAGGAGTATCAAATATTCCCTGGGGGACCTGCTTATGATGCGATTCTTACTAAAAATATAACAAAGAAGGAGGACATCGGAGGGAACTTTGAAATACCTTGCAGCATAAGGAACCTTAATCACGTGAACTCCCTCATCGATCAAGGGTCCGAGGTTAACGTCATGCCCTACTCTACTTACATAAAGTTTATCAATGAAAGGCCTGCTGAGACAAACATCAGGCTCTCGCTAGCTAGCCACTCATATATTTTGTAGTATACATGATATCATAACACAAGCAATAGATGATGGGTTGGCTAATTACTCTTAGAGAGAGAAAGATGTTTTTCTAGAAAGATAAAGTGCAAGAGTTTTTGTTAGCATGTAAAGAACAACCAACCCCTTCCCATGGGTGGGAAGGGGTATATATACAAGTGATTCTTTCTAACTACGAGCTATGCTATACTAAACGATACACGGGGGTGACCGAGACTTTTTCATAATCCTAACATATTTACCCCTTAGGAATTGATGAGGATGTATTAGTAGAGGTCGCTGAGCACATATTCCTCATAGACTTTGTGATTTTGGATATTAAGGAAAATGAAAAGAGGCCTTTCATCTTAGGAACACCATTCTTGACAATAGCTAAGGCCTCTATTAAGTTTGATACGGGCACCATAACCCTAAGGTTAGGAAAGAATAAGGTAAGTTTCCATAGAATGCCCGACCCCTCCAATGTGACTGACAAAGGAGTAAAAAACAACATAGAGCCCATAGCCCTCATTATGACTGTTAATAGGCTAGTCCTGGAATGGGAAGAAAAGATAAAGCTTCACCCAGATAGGGAGATGTAGTTTAACCAATAGAGGAGCAAAAATTTCAAAG
>BQNB010096134.1:0-24697 GCA_026074375.1 Tanacetum coccineum
AATCCGAATTTCATACAGTAGGTTTGGCATAATATAATAATAATACGCCTCATGACGATTCCAAAATGATAAGAAACTCGAAAAACCGATTTATAACGAAAAAGATACATTAATTACGAGTTTACGACTATAAATACTTTTATAAAACTATTTTTATAAAATTTACTATTCATTTCAGAAACTTTTATTTTTAAAACATCTAATATATGATAAAACTTTCAATTACAAGAACGTTCTCGAAAGAATCGCTAAAAACGGAGCTATAACGAATAAGATACGACAAAAACGGGTTTTACGTTAATTAAAAGTATAAAAATAATTTTATAGCTGTTGTGAACAGTAAAAACACTATTCATCGCAGAATATCGAAAACTTGAAAATGTAATATTTTGATCACTCGTCTTACTACGAAGACGTGGACGTAAGAAACGCGAGCAACGGACTTAAAACGACCAAATTAGGTCATTTTTACGAAAAATATATTTATAAACGTTTTCACTTTATAAATATTATTTTACTAAAACGATTAGTCGGTGATTATGCTATATAGAATTTTGAGTGGTTATCAAAGTGCTATAATACTAGGGAGTTTCATAATGAGGCCTCTTCGGATGGCGTATCGACGAGTTGTTGGATTTACGATTTAAAGTGTCCTAACTCCTCGTACGTCATGTCATGACCTCTTTAATTATGATAGCCCGAACGATAGTACGATGTAACAACTATAAGATTATATTCAATGTTATTAATTAAAGTACTCGGTACTTATACGACCTTAATTTAAATAGGTTGCATCTAAACGTTTTGCGTGACGTTTTATCTGTGTTATTTGGACTATCAGTACTCAAGGTGAGTTCATAGCCCCACTTTTTACAGTTTTACTGATTTACTATTATTTGGGGTGAAAACATGCTTTGTTTTATAAATTGGACGCAAGTGTTTAAAGTATATTGATTATGTGTTTGCCTAAGTAGCGATAACCCTCCTGAGCCCATTATCATGAACTGTCAATTGCATAGATGTAGTTGTTAATTGCATTATGTGAGCGCGAATGTTATAAATAGATCTATTGGGATTAACCTCCCCGTTTGGGTGATTAGCTATCACCGGGAACGAACGTTGACCATGTCGGACTTGGATGTTGCGGGTTACAACATCTGTACGGGCAAAATAACTGCTAAAATAGCAAATATAGGTTGAGCTTCAGTGTCATGAGCTTAGTGCAACAGTAATCTGGTTTTGTGATTGTTGGCATATGTTGTAACATCACGGGAAAGTCTTGCGGTCCTGCATAATTTAAATACATAAACCTATGAATTCACCAACATTTTTGTTGACGTTTTAAGCAATGTTTTCAGGAGGTCAATAGGCACGAGGTGCCAAGGATGCATTGGATTACATTTTGGATTTGCACACTTAAAGATTTATGTGCATCATATTTTGGGAAATGTATTGTTGTCTTTTGTAATATTAAACAAGGAACAAGTAAAGCTTTATGCTTTTGTATTATGTCTTATAATTAAATCCAATGTATCAATTTAAACGACTTTTTGTGTCGTTCTTATATATATCTTGTGCTGTTGATCTTGAAGTAACACGCCCCAGATCCTTATTCCGCTGCGACCCATTTTGGGGGTGTTACAATTCCCATATTCGAGTAAAACCAACGATTAGGGATTAGGAATGGATATACATTTTAATTGGTGTTAATTTAAAAACACAAAACAAATAGTCATATATAATCTAAGGTGGTCATAACCGGCTACTGTTCATCCATAGTCCAAGTATCAAGCGCGAAAACGTGATCACGTCTTCATAATGGGTTAGCTTTGTATATAACGTTGAGATCTTGCGGAGCATACTAACCCATTATTTAACAACACTAGATGGTTTATAGTTTCACCATTCCTAGAATCACTAAATGGCTTATAGTTGCACCATCTTTACACATGGTTGGTCTTATAACTCGTAACCAACTCTTACAATATAAGGAGTTTATTCACACATTTTTTGCACAATACTTATGTCATAACACATTATACATCCCCCCACTTGAGATAGACATTATCAAAAGTGATAATACTAGGGGGGTCTTCAATGATCAATATGATATGTCTTTAACGAAAGTGCCGATCTTCGAACCTATTTCCCTGAACCATGGACTTAGGTAGCCAGAAACTTCAACACAAAGATAAATATAGACTACAGGATTGGCTAAGGTGATAGAGTGTAACGAAACATATGATATTGGGTTAAAAATGAGGATTGGCTCAACAGGGCTATCTAGGGGTATCTTGCACTAATAATGAGTGCAACAAAAGGGTTTTAATACTGGGGGTCGACAACTCAGTGTAACAAGTCGATAAACACACACATATAGGCTTATTTGGGTGAATTCCTAAATGTTTCCTTCTCGAACCATCTATTCCTGCTAATCAATTAGGTCTCGAAATGATGTACAGGCCAAGTTCTAAAGTCTACACTACTACCCCGCATCACCAAAAACTCAATATTTTGGGTGATTTTTTTTAAATGGAGAAAAACGAGGCGGGGGCAGGGGTGCAGTCTTTAAAACGACACCAATATCAAATAATGTTGGTAAAAGTGCATTCGGCCAAATATTTAATTCTAGTTTAGTACGAAAACATGTCAAGTTTTTTTTAATAAAATTGGAACCATTTTTCAAAGAAAAACTAAAAAATCGAAGGCAAAGCTATTAGTCAAGTGAATAATTATATCTACTTCCATCCACCTCCCTCACGGCGCGCTTGAATAGTACAATGTCCCTATTGTACATTAAGGAATTATAAAAAGGAAGAGTAGAATTAGAACAAGAAACTCCCCTGAGTGTTGCTCCTGGTTGCAAAATGACAATGACAAGAAGAGAACTCTTGACAATCGAATTTTGAGCAAACTCAATATCCCCTGAGATCACTTAAACAAACAAAAAGCATTAATCGTTTAAACAGAAATATACAGGAAATCCTAACTCACTTTTGTAGGAATCACGGTTGCATTTAGCATATGCAACAGGCCTTTTAAACCACTTAGTGGCCCAAGTGGACAAGTGAAGTCTTGTGAGGGTTTCCAGAGAACATACCCACAAAGTTCATTTACTTGTACAAGGTTTTAAATATGAATTCAAACTTGATATTAAGATTTTCAGAAAGAGGTTACGACGTAACCCTGGTGGTTACAGCGTAACCCTAGTGGTTACGCCGTAACTGTGTGATAATTAAAAAATTTTGGTTTTGCTTGTTACGACGTAACCATGAAAAGGTTATACGCCATAATTGAATAGGTTACATTGTAACCATAAATGTTATGCCGTAACTGCTGCTATAGCAGCTACTTTACCACATAATTACGGGTCAAGTTGGTCTCGATTTTTTACCTCCTAGCTGCTGGAACCTACAAAATCAAGCGAGAAACATACAAACCAAGTACAATGCGGAAAAAGAGATATATTGATAAAAGACGAGCTACCTCCCGACAAGCACTTTTGTTTATTAATGAGTCTTTAAGTTAGACTCACGCCCATTTTACGTTTCTCCTTCCTCTTCGTTTACTTCATTCATATCACCCTGTTCCTCATTAAACTTATCTCTACAATAATCTTTTAGTATTCTTTCCTTGGTCATCCAACAGACCTTACTAAATATTATCCTTAGCCAATCATTAAAACTTAATCCATCCCATTCTAAGTCTAATCATTCATTATCGTTATTACTTTCCCAATATTATTTTTCTATACTATATAGGTCTCTTCTATCGCATTCATCATTACAAGTATCACAGGAAGCCTAACACGTGCATATTCCTTCTTTCCATTAGGAAATTGGTTTACACCAATGTCTTCTTGTTATTGTGGTAGTAACCCATGACTCCTAGTTTCTTTCGTTAATTAATCTTGCTCATATATTAGTGATATTATCCATAGTCCTTGGTAATGTCTTGTTCTCTAAAACTTTTACCTTTGTGTAGACTTCTTTGGGGCCAATGCTATACCGAGTAACTTCGGCTTCTTCTTCTAAGATTAGGGGTGGTTTTTTATAGGGCATTCCTAACAGCTTATACCTTCTTTCATTATATGCCTCATCATCAGAATTAATGAACCCATCGTGTAATGTTGGTTCCAAGTAATCGATGATTCCTTCTAAATCATTCTTATCTTTATTAGAACCTTCAAACCATTCCTCGTGTAATTTGTCAACAACAGTCCCAATTATTGCTCTTGATTTAGTTTTACCGCATCCATCATGGTCTTCCCAATCCACTGTTTTTCCCAAAGACCCTGATTGATCTCCAAGTGTATTATTATAATAATTCCTAAGGATCCTTTCCTTAGTTGCTTTATTTACGTTTCCATATCTTATTCTCCTCCAATTATGTTTTTTTCTTTTTTCAAGTATTCCTCCCCCATCACATACGTCATGGTAAGGGTCACAGGATACCCAAAATTTATATCCTCCTTTTTTTTCCTATCAGATTTGCTCACATCAATGGAGTTTTTGTTTAATAAATGCGGAATCAATATGTTGTCTTGTATTTGCGATTCTCTCTATTTCCCATGGTTTATAATCGTTCATTCCTTTATATGATTCGTAGCTAAAAATATCTGAGTCAATCCCTAGTAAATGATTAAATTCATGGGTTGTTAACTCATCACTAAACCCACTATCGGGAAGAGATTGTAACATGTAAACTTCTTCAGTAGAGGAAGTGAACTCATAATCTATTTTATCCACATTAAAGTTTACCCTGTCATTCTTAATCCTTAAAGAAATCTCCCTGGCAAAAACATCGATTTATACATGAATGGTTGCTAAAAAAGGTCTCCATATAACCATGGTCTCATTGTCTGTTTCTACTATATCAATGATTACAAAGTCGGATGAGAACAAAAATTTATTGAATTTAATCAAGACGTTTTCTGCCATACCTAAAGGGGGTTTTTGGTCATATCAACCATTTCAACTAGCATGTCAATTTTCTTGAGGTCAGCCAGTTTTAAAATTTCAAACACTGATTTAGGCATGACATTAACACCTGCTCCTACATCTGTCACAACATACAAGTTAGTATTATTAATAGAACAAGGGAGAATAAAGCATCTTGGGTTTAATTCCTTTAGGGGTAGTTGGCAGGGCATGACTTTAGTTGCAATGTCAACTTTCTCTTGAGTATCTGTGGAGAATACTTCGTTAGAGGATGTATCATGCTTAGGAATCTTGTTGTTAGTTCGAACCATTTTGCATGCATCAACTTCTCGGCTTTGCATTTTAAGCTGATTGATTTGGGATTCCCAGTTTTTAAAGCATCTTTCTGGATTTGTTTCCTGGTTTTAATGTTATTCCTTTCTCTTCTTTGTTGTAATTTCCAACATTTCTTGAGTTTTGTTTCGAACCAGTCTCCTAAGTTATCATTCAAAGGTTCGCCCGGCCTCTGCTTACTCTCAATCGTGTTCTCAGTCCCGACATGGTTGACAAAGGGTTTGTTTTCATTACTGGTGGGCAGGGGAATGGGTTGAAAACAAGGTAGAAGTGGAGGTAGCTCGAAATAGAGGTCAATTTTTGTATTATCAGCACAATGCGGATATTCTTCCGCCGTGCTTATTTCATGAACATAGCTTACCTCCTTATTTCCTGAGTGAACACTTTCCTTTTTCCTGGCTGCCTCATATCCCCAGTACTCGACAATGGTCATGCTTTCAATATTATAATGGTTTACCACGCTCGTTGCTTGGTTTCCCTGTGTCAACATGAGGTATTGCTCGATGGTCAGATCATCGATGTTAATCCCTTCCATAATATTTAATGAAAGTTAGAAAATAGAATATTACAAGTAATCAAACTATTACTAATTTTTAGCTCCCCAGCAGCAGCGCCAAAAACTTGATGCGTATTTTTGTTTAAATATATTTTTACCAAGTTTTAAATTTATAAAACTCGTTTCACCTTACAGATGTACTAACGGGCAGAGAACCTGATCGTGAGTAATGTAGAATTGGTAAATCCGAGGGCATCCCAAGAGCTAGTTGTAATTAGTTCTAATTTGAAAAGTGTCACGTTGAAAATGATTTTGATTTGATTTTGAAACTTAACAGAAAACTAAATTGCGGAAAGTAAAAGTAATAGAAGTATCAAGGAGAGAAAGCGTGCTAGCCTAGCCACTTTAATACAATTGTCATGCTATAGTTTCATGTGCCATATTTAATTAATTTGCTTTATAGGTGGTTCTAATATCAACATACCTGATTTTACATTTGAGGTATGCCCTATACTCCTTGCGATCCTGAATCCCTCAAAAGTTACGAAGGTAGGGCATCTAATTTGTAATGATTATTCCCCAACTATCCTTAAGACCAATATCTATAACCTATGTAGATTATAAACCCTTTCTGAAAGAGTGTTTGAGTTCTTGTGCTTTTTAGGTGTTTAATGTAATAGAGGCGGTAACTTGGTTAGTTCCTACACTAGGGATAGGCGTGACCCTACCCTACTACCCTGTTATTCCCATGTTCAACGAGTAAGTCTAGTAACAGAATTAACAGGATCTAAGCTACCCTCAACAATACCAAAACCCAAGGATCAATGATAGGCAATAAGGATATCCGATAAAACCATTATTAAACAGGAAATATGAAGCACAACAACAGTAAATACATGGCTAGGCCAGCACTAAGAGTGCTTAGCTGCTCATAGCAACAACACCACAAGAATTAATGAAGGAAATAATGGATTGAAAACTCATAATTCTTACAGGAATCGTTTTGAATGATTAAATACAATAAGTAAGATAAGTGAATCTCCCTTGGGCTTTTGATGGAAGTCTTCAAGGTATCGATGCCTTTTTTGCCCCTTCTTGTTGTGGTAGAAGGGTTGATGATGAATGTGCAGAATGAGGCTCTATTTATATTATTTATAGATGTGACAAACCGTCAATTTCAGGTCGTTATTTTATTCTCGTATTTTTCTTTTATCTTAAAAATAAAAATCTAAAAATATTTTTCTTTATTATTTTTAATTTTTTTTTTCATTATGTATTATTTGAAAAATCTATAAATATTATTCTCTATCCTCTTATTCGTTTATTTCTTATTCCTTTACTCTCTTATTCATTTAATTCTTTTTTCTCTTACCTTTCTTATTTATTTATTCTTTTCTTATCCCTCTATATGTTTAATTCTTATGGCGTCATTCGACTATCGTTTAAATCCCCTTTACGCGATTAAAGAATGCTCGTCTTGTGGAACTTTGTACACTGGAGATTGGTTGTTCAAAAGGGAGTCTTGAAGACAAGATTCTTGTTTCCGTACCCGACTCGTCTGAACGACCCCTTAAAATTGAAAAATTTTGTCTCGATTGTGAAGACCCGGTTCATGGTCTATATTGTCGACAATGTGCTCTAATACGAAAGACATTGGAGGAAGTTTTTCAAGACTTCCAAGACACGTCAAGTCTCGATGACGATATTTAGCTTTGTTAATAATAAATCAAGGAGCCATTCGTGGTCAAACATGACCCCTGGTGTAAAATTCTTCACAAAGTCTCCACAAATCAACAATCATTGTTGTTACGAGTGTGGTGATTCGTTAGATGGAATCTTTTGTCAACGATGCACTTGTAAGTCTTATGGGAAAGGTGCTCATATTGGTTATAATTGTCCACCGCAAATTCCGATTATCTCTAATCCGGACCATGCTCATCAAAACTTAATGAGATCCTACAAAATTTGCAAAGTTTGCAACAACAATGTCTGTTTGGTACATGCCAAATGTGGTTGTAATGAATATGATGGAGTTTGTTTTTATTGTACTGTTGGAAATGGAACACCAATCAATTTTTCAACTCCGTACTCTTCTAACGATTCTCCAAGTTTTGCAAACCACCTTTCACAATACCAAAATTTTCATGATTTTCAACAACAATATATTTGTTGTGAAAATTACGGGGGTCCTCATGAGACTTTTCAATGTCAACCGATGAATGAAGACTATTATCATGAGCAGAATTCTTGCTATGATTCTAATTCTTTTGGTTTTGACCAATTTCAACCCCCGCAATATACCGTCTAATCATTCCAATCTTCATGCTCAAATTGCTTTCTCAATTACTCAAAAACAGCTTAAGGAGCAAATTGTCATATATGTGATATGTTGGTCTATTGATACACAAATGAAGGAAGATAGAAAAGCGAATCTGAAGAAGAGAAAGCGGCTTAAATGATCGATATTGGAAGATTTCCCATTGCTACGTTGATGAAATGCCGAGTAAGTTCTATCCTTTTAAAAGATATTATTTCTGAACTTCCTCCGTGTGTTGCAATCACACCCGATTCACCAAAAACAAACTCTCTCATAATGGAGGATGAGCATCTTGACACTATTCCGGAAACGAAATCGGACAAATTAATAAAGTCTAGTGTCAAGAACCTTGTCCAAATCCTAAGTGAGTCCGAAGATTCTTCCGAAGGTGAGTGTGATTTGCCTCCGTATGATGATTCTTCAAAGAATCATGATCTTACTTTCTATAACCCTCTCTTCGATATCATTGAAGATTTTACCTCGAGTGATGAGTCATTTTGCGAAGTGGTCGTCTAAATGAGAATCTTTAAAATTTTTCCTCTATCCTCTCTTTGATCTTGATGAAGAAATCACTTACACTAAGGTTGATCAAATTGATGATGAGGTGTTAGAAAATACCAATTCAATTCCACCGGGAATTGATGATGTCAACCTCGATTCGAAGGGAGATATTTTGTTTTTGGAAAGTTTGCTTTACGATAACTCTTATCCCCGTCCTCCGGAAGAATTTAATTCGGAAAATCCTACCGAGTCTTTCTCTCCATCTCCTATCCCGGTCGAGGATAATGACTCTCTTATAGAGGAGATTGACATTTTTCTTGATGGTGATGACTCAATACCACCGGGTATTGAGAGTGATGATTTCGACTCGGAAGATGACGATATTTTACTCTCCCGTCGAGTTCGATCATTTCAAGTGATGATCCCGATCGGGAGATTCAACCATTGATGTGGTGGAAGACATCCCCTGATGTGCCTAATATTTTGCCCACCCATCTCGCCTTCATTGGATTTCGACTTCATTCCTTCTAATGATCTCGGATCCGATCTTAATAATTCTTCTCCTTTCGGAGATAGTAACAAGATTTACGATCCGGGGATATGCATTGAAGTTGAATCCACGAGAAATCTTGCTACTCTTCCCCCCGTGATTGATACTTTACTTACATTTTCATCCGAAAATGAAGATAAAGTTTTCAATCACGGTGTTCTTGCTTCTAAGGAGAACATCTCCTTCTCTCAATCACATGGGCTTTAAAGCTGGCCAAGGTGTTTCATCAGAAAAGACCGATGTTGATTCATGGAGACTCAACACTCCTTATTTGGGTGTTTGTCATCCCCTTTTCTATCCCCTTGACAATCAAGTATGGGGGATTAGGTCAAGCTAAGTGACCTTAAACAAGCGCTTCGTGGGAGGCACCCCATGTTTATCCTAGTTTATTCGTAGTAGTAGTATGTTAGCTTAGTAGTAATGAATAAGTGTTTTGTTGTTGTGTGAAGGCTCGCCTCTTCTATTCTCGTTTGCTTGTGTTTTTGTGGTTTATTGTCCAGGATTTCCCAGATTGTGATGACTCTCGTGCTCGCGGTTATGTCCTTCATTCACTCGAGCTTCACATCCTCAGCTTCATTTTGGGAATCCAATATCCTAATCTTTTTTACTAACGTTTATCTTTAGCATAATTCATAAACGGCTTTAGTATGACGTAGGTACCCTTTAAAACATTGAGGACAATGTTTAGTTCTAGTATGGGGGGGATCTTCGATTTGATTATGCCTGCAGCCGTTGTTCTCACGTAAGCCCGTTTTTACCACCAAAATTTTTTGAAAAATACCAAAAAAAAAAAAAAAAAATTAAAAAAATTTAAAAAATTTCAAAAATAAAATAAGTGTTTTGTCACAATTTTGACTTTCCTGCTGGGTAGAATGAGAATAAATTTTGACCCGATCGAGCGTGTTGAGCTCTAGCTTGTTCCTTAACTTTTAGACTAAGCATTCGCGAATCTTCGCGAAGAACGAAAAATGATAGTGTTAAGTATGAGTTGGATGCTAAACAAGGATTATTTGGAAATCTTAAGAGCTCATAAGTGTAATTTGTCACTTTTTCTCCCATAAGCTCTTAACCGGACTAATAATACGTGCTACTTTTGAAAATTAGACTTAAATCAACAATTTTTGAAATTGAAATGTATCAATAATTTTAGTCTTAGTTCAAATTTATACTTAAATTTTCTAAAAACGAAATTTTCTCTTCGCAATTAATAAATAAAGAAAATAATAAGTAGAATAAATATCTCCGCCAGATTACTTCATCTTGTCGGAGGCGTGGCCGATGTTGAAGTCTTCATATAAGGCGGGGGCCGGTGTCATAATAAGTAGAATAACCTCTTGTCGACTCGCTATCGATGTGGCTTCGAGATAAAAGGCACCGGTAATATATTATGATTATAGCAAAAAAAAAAAAAAAAAAGTGTGCAAAAATATAATAAAGAATAATAATTCAAGGTCGAAATATGTTTGCTACATCGTGTCGGAGGCGTGGCCGATGTTGTAGCCTTCTAAAGGACCGGGGTTTAATAAGTTATGTTGCTTAATAATTGGACATTTATTTTTAGTAAATTTAAATATGCTTTTGAACTAAGACTATTTTCTCATGATTACATTTAATAAGATATGTGTAAACGGAAAACCTTAGAGATTTTGAAACCGAAGGTCCGTGAGTCCCGATACTAGTCTCTGTGAGGTGTCAAAGCCCGGCACTTAGCGATGAGTTGGGATGTGCCGGACGAAAATCGCTACTTGGGTGATCTCGCACTTCAAATCATCTTCTCGGGGGAACGTGAAACAGAGTTTTTGCGATAATACGTTGATCCATGGTTGATATTCAAAATAGCACATTCACCTATAATTAATCTTGTCGGAAGTGTAAAAGTTACAAGTTACAAATATGAGTAGTGTTAGCATCCTAACTTGTACTTAGCAGTGATTTCGTTTTAAGCTTAGTTTGGGGATTGTGAAAAGTCAAGGATGACTAACCCTCTTAACGAACCGAACGAAGCTATTCTCGAAGAAAACCCAGTTATTCCCGATCTGAACCAAGTTGTGGATATCCATGATCCCAACGAAATGGTTGACATTCCCGACGACGTTGATTTAGTTGATTATGATGGTGATGATGAAGAAAACCCGGAAGAAGATCCGGAAGAAGACCCGGAAGAAGAACCATAACCGAATAACGGACTTGTGAATCAATTTTCCCCACATGTTGACCCACATCAGCCCGGTGTTATGATTGGTTGGTTAGAGGAGAATGATGGTGTAAATGAAGGTGTTAATAATGAGGATATAGAAGACGAAGATGTTGAGATTAAGCTCAATGACGATGCTGAGTTGATATTTCCTTATGAGGTGGAGGGTGACAAAACCCCACCACCTAGAGATTAGTCTTCTGATTCTGAGCCACCTAATGCTGAGCCACCTAATGCGGAGTCATCTGATTCTGTATCATCCGATTCTAAGTCATCTGATTCTGAGTCGGAGGACGAGGAGGCTGATATTGCACCCCGAGGCCACTGTTGGGACTGTTAACCAAAGGTCGTTTGCTGTTCGTGACTTTTCGAGGGGTATACTTGAGGTAGGAGAGTCATCTTCTGCTCGTGACTCATCATATGTTGGTGGATTGGCACCTTGAGCTTTGAGACGTGATTTGGAGACGTCCCATTTACGAGCCAGACTTACGGAGGCTGAGTTGAGTACAAACCAAGCTAAGATTGCTCTTCTAAAGTCAAAGAATAAGATCGGGGAAAAAAAGAGAGAGAATTACTTGATCATGATTTGGGAGATGTTGGGCGTACTTTGGGTAATGTTTTAGAGAGGTTGAAGGTGTTGGAGAGTGGGGAGAAAGCTACATTGAAGAAAAAATTGACTAAGACTGAGACTAAGTTAGCGTGGGCTCGTATGGAGCGTGATATTGTTAAAGGGAGGTTGCATGAGTCCCGAGTGTGGAACAAGAGGTTTTATATGAAGATAGTTCGCATTGGGGTTGTTCCTAAGCCACCATCCGATGATGAAGGTACTGAGCGTCCGAGAAAGAAATCAAAGAAATCTTCTTTTGATGGGGCCAAAGGACCTTTCGAGCCACGTGGACCACCTAGTAACTCTTAGTAGATTAGTTGATCATTTGTAGTATCTTTTGTAAATCACTAACTAAACTGCGATGTCAGTTAGTAGGACTAGTCTTTTGGAGTTGTATAGCATTAGATGGTGACATGTAATGTGTGACGATACCACTTGTGACTCGTTTGTGATTAATGAAAATACTATCTTTTGATTTCTAAATTCTACGTGAGTCGTTGTTATCTTTCTTTTCTTATTTCTTGAAGTTGTTCCTATTGATTGATGCAATCATTGAATGAATACTCATTATGATTTGAATTGCGTTGTAACTTCTTCTCCTCGTATTCTCAATCGCCATCGATATCATGGATCTCATGATGATTTTGGCTAAACTCATTTCCTATCATATTGTAATCATTTCACCCATCCATTTTGTGAACCACTCTTTACTACGCTCATGCAAACCACTTATTGTTTAATAAGTTAATATAATATCACCTGAGAAAATTTAAATTGTCATCATTTTATGAGTTATTTTAATTGAGAATTATAAATAGTTGCTATCACCATAAAATTATTTATTAAACATCTTGTAAATTAAATTACTTTCATACTATGAACGGTTCTGTAAAATCATTTTTGATTTCTATCTTATAATTAAGCATGATTATACATTTAAATATGATGACATTAGTTTGACGAACTGAGCATTGCATTGCTATTCCTAAATTATACATAGTCGTGCACCTACGTATAATTTAGAAGGGGCCATGCAAGGCTGAATAGTAGTCACCGTAAGATTTTGATAAAGATCAATTTTTAACTGTAATTCTGAAAAATCAAGATTTTGTATGGTTTGCAAGTGGTACAAGTAGGGACATCTGCATATGTACCCTTATCCTTTTCCCAATCGAATTACCCATCTGTGGATGCGGTCTTACTTGACAATTGTTATCTACTTCTTATTTCCTTTCTTTCGTCATGAAATTCTTTGGACACTTATCTATTTATCGACTATTGATACCCGACTTGAAGTTTCGACGTTCCTATCCTTTCTTTTCGACTAATCCTCCTTTGAGTAACGTGGGTAAAATTCCGAGATGCGTTCAGAGGTGAATAACGAATTAGGAAAGTATGGGGTTTATGCATATCCATTATGGTATTAGTCTCTCTTTTGACTCGAAATTCGCCCGTGTGAATCACGCGTTGACTTCGCTCTTCAATTGCTAACTCTGTCTCTTGATTCCCTTGATTCGATAAGGGATATGAATTGCTTTAAATTGCAATGAAAAAGGGCACAGAAATAAGGATTGCCCTAAGTTGAGAAGGAATGGGCAAGGTGGAAACAGCCGTGAAGGTGCTTACAAGTTAGGAGCTGTGGATGCTCAACAAGATCCGAAAGTCGTTACTGGTACGTTGTTACTCAAGGGATGGATTGGTTATCAAGACATGATGCTGCTATTTTATGTGGAGAGAAAAAGGTTAGGATTCCCCTAGAAGGTAAGACGTTGGTTATCGAAAGCGATAGAAATAATTCTCGATTGAAGATCGTTTCTTGCATTAAGGCTCAAAAGTATATCGAGAAAGGTTGTGAGCTATTCTTAGCTCAAGTAACTGAACAAGAATCGAAGGAGAAACGATTAGAAGATGTTCCTGTTATCCGAGATTTTCCCGAGGTATTTCCCGATGAATTACCTGGACTTCCGCCACCCAGGCAAGTTGAATTCCGTATTGATCTTATTCCTGGTGCTGCACCTGTGGCGCGTGCGCCATATCGCTTAGCACCATCTGAAATGAAGGAGTTGTCCAAGCAACTGCAAGAGTTATTGGAAAAAGGTTTTATTCGACCAAGCTCGTCACTGTAGGGAAGCTCCGTCTTGTTCGTGAAAGAAGAAGATGGATCGGTTCCGAATATGTGCATAGATTACCGAGACTGAACAAGTTGACAAATCAATTATCGATACCCATTACGAGGATTGATGACTATATTTTGATCAACTGCATGGTTCTAGTGTTTATTCAAAGATTGGTTTGCGGTCTGTGTTGTCATAACTTCGCATACGCGAGGAAGAAATTCCAATTCAGAGTTTAGAACTCGGTTTATATTATAGACATTATGAGTTCGGTAATGCCTTTTGGACTGACTAATGAACTGCAGTATTCATGTGACTTGGGACCTGCCGTGTGCAAACCCGTATCTGATAGTTGTAATTGTATTCATCGATGCATTCTTTATCTATTCAAGAATAAGAAGACATGGTAAACATTTAAAGACTATCTTAAATTTTCTAAGGAGCGAAAAGTTGTACGCCAAGTTTTTGAAGTGTGATTTTTGGCTTGATTTCGTTTAATTCCTTGGCCATGTGATTGACAATAGTGGAGTTCATGTTGATCCTGCAAAGATCGAAGTAGTAAATTGGGATGCACGACATACACCAACGGACGTGCAACAATTTTTGGGTTTGGCAGGTTATTATCAAGTTTATATAAGGAGTTTCCCTAATATCCAAAACCATAAACTAAAACTCACTCAGAAAAATAAGCGTATGTGTGGGCGATGACGAAGAGGAGGCTTTCAACATTTTAAGCTGAAAATTATGAAGTGCGCCAAATATTATACTACCTGAAGGAAGCGAGACTTTGTTGTGTATTGCGATGCGTCTCTTAAAGGATTTGGAGCTGTGTTGATGCAGCGAGAAAAGGTGATTGCTTACGCCTCAAGACAACTTAGAAAGAATGAAAATTATACGACCCATGACTTGGAATTAGGAGTGGTGGTTTTTGCTCTTTGACTATGGAGACATTATTTGTACGACACTAAGTGTACGGTATACACCGATCACAAAAGCCTACAGTATATTTTGGATCAAAAAGAGCTAAATATGAGGCAGCGCAGATGGATTGAACTTCTAAGTGATTACGATTGTGTTATTCGTTATCACCCGGGAACGGCGAATGTTGTCGCTGATGCGTTGAGCAGGAAGGATAAGGAACCGATTTGAGTGCGTGATTTAGTGGTGACGGTACATAACAATTTACCCGAGCAAATTCGGAATGTACAAGTTGAAGTGTGCAAGGAGGAAAATATTGGTGCTGAAGGATTTCATGGCGAAGGGGAGCCATTTGAAGTTAGATCCGATGTATGAAATGTCTGAAAGGATGAGTATGGTTATCATTATTTGGAGGATTGAGAGGCCTAATCATGTTGGAATCTTATAAATCAAAATATTCCATTCATCCTGGGTCGGATAAAATGTACCATGATTTGAGGAAGTTATACTGGTGGCCGAATATGAAAGTTGACATTGCGACATATGTCAGTAAGTGCTTGACATGTGCTAAAGTTAAGGCTGAACACCAAAAGCCGTCAGGATTACTTTAGCAGCCAGAAATTCCTGTTTGGAAATGGGAGAGAATTACAATGGATTTCATTACAAAGCTTCCACGAACATCATCTGGATATGATTCAATTTGGGTCATTGTTGATCGATTGACTAAATCTGCTCACTTTATTCCGATGATTGAGAAGTATAAAATGGAGAAGCTTACTCGATTGTATTTGATGGAGATTGTTTGTAGGCACGGGGTGCCCATGTCGATTATTTCAAACCGAGATCCTCGTTTCGCATCAAGGTTTTGGAGATCTCTTCAAAAGTCATTGGGGACGAATTTAGATATGAGCACTGCTTACCATCATGAAACTAATGGTCAGAGTGACTTTGGTAGTGGCTGGGATAAGTACTTACCTTTGGTTGAATTCTTATACAATAATAGTTATCACGCTAGTATTAAAGCCGCACCTTTCGAAGCTCTATATGGAAGGAAATGTAGATCGCCTGTTTATTGGAGTGAGGTTGGAGATGCCCAACTCACGGGACCAGAAATGATTCGCGAAATGACAGAGATGATTGTGCAAATCAAGAACCGACTATTGGCTGCTCGTAGTAGACAGAATAGTTATGCGGATGTGAGATGTAAACCTTTAGAGTTTGAAGTGGGTGACAAAGTTATGCTAAAAGTATCACTGTGGAAAGGTGTTATATTGGACCATTCAAGATTTTATCAAGAGTGGGTCCGGTGGCATATAAACTGGAATTACCCCGAGAGCTTCAAGGAATACACAATACATTCCATGTTTCAAACTTGAAGAAATGTTTATCAGATGAGGAACTTATCATTCCACTCGACTAAGTAAGGATCGATGAGAAGTTGCATTTCATCGAAGAACCCGTTGAAATCATGGATAGAGAAGTGAAACAACTTAAGCAAAGTCGGATTCCTATAGTTAAAGTTCGATGGAACTCGAGTCATGGACCGGAGTATACTTGGGAATGGGAGGACCAGATGTGGCAGAAATACCCACATCTCTTTGATTTTAATAAGAAGCGGGCGACAAGATGAATTGATCTTCGAGGACGAAGATCCCTTTTTAGGGGAAAATGCTATGACAATCCGTCAATTTAAGGTCGTTATTTTATTCTCGAGTATTAAATATAAATTTCATTGTTATGTTGAGATGTGAACTCACTATTAACCGGAAGAAATTAGGGTTTATGTTTGCAAATTAAGTAACGTCAATGAAGAACCGAATAATCCTACGTTAAGTATCGACGTTTATGTTATCGAATTTCCGTAGAAATATTTTTATTACATTCGTTTTTATTTTTCGTGTCTCGTACTATTTTTACTTTTTACAAAAAACGACTACAAATCGTACCTTTTTAAATATCAGACTTCGATAATACCCGCATTTACAAAAAGTGGGACGCGTTTTTTTATAACTCTTCCCATTAACCTAAGGGGGATCAAAAGTGGAAGGGATCCACAATTGACCCCAATGTGTCATCCAACCTTGCACCAAAGTTATACACTTGGCATTTCTCTCCTTAACACATATAATGCCACTTTGACCAAGAGATACACACACAACTCATTTTTATAACCAAAATTCTGCATTTCTCTCCTCCTCCCCTCCTTATTTCGTGAGCTATACCACCACAACACCCATTTTATACAAAATTTACAAGATCAAATATTAACTACACTAGTAGAGGTGATTTTCTTATATGGTGAATATATTTTGAAGATGATCTAAAGGAGTTATAAAAAGGTTTTTAAACTTATATGGGCTGAAGTTAAACAAGTTTTTGTCAAGTTTATGGGTAATGAAAATGATGATCTAAAATAATCTGGGTGAAGATCAAAGTTGGAGTAGAAGGGTTATATTGTTTTTTTTTTATCAATTGATCATTCTCATCATTTATTTGGGGTAAAACTCTACTTGTTTTTATTATTATTGTATTTTTGATTTCCTTATTGTATATGTAAATTTATGATATATGATGATCAAGAGGTGAAATTGTCCATGCATGCATAGATCTAGGTTAAAAATGGCTTAATCAACTATTGAAACTAGCTAGAAATCACTAAAAATTATGGGCTGATGTTAACAGTAAGTTCTGGAATTTTGAGTAACTTTGAGAGTTGATTTGAATACTCTAAGTTGTAGACAAATGTCTTGTGATCATGTAGCAAATTGGATCCCCATTGGAATGTAAAAATTGAGTAAGTTATGGACAAAACACTAAAACTAGTGGATTCTGACCTTGCTATACAAATGGCACAAAAAGTCATACTTACGTACTGAGTTGGTTAAAAAGTTAAAACTATGAGACCTAGATAAAATCATGTAGGTTCTGGACCAATTGGATGATCAACCAATTCATTATGGTTTGTAAATGGCATCAAAAATAGTGAAAGTGAGATTTCAGTCCGAATTTGTAACTTGACCTTTATGTATAAAAGTAACCCTATGTATATGTATGACTAAAAGATGTACTAAAATGAGTTTAAATCTGTAAAGTGGACTTAAATATGAAGCCAAGCATATAAATATATAAATTATACCATTTACGGTTTATAAATTACGACTATTTTCGTAAACACAAAAGTATACAAAATTTACTACTACCCGAACACTATACTATGTAAAGCGATTTTTGTAACTAAAACCCGAGGTGGTAGGACCCACTTCTTGGGAGTTTTTAAAAATTAACTTACTGATAATAAACATGTCCTGGCCTCGAGAACCCGAAAATTTATATTAAGACTCATTTACAAGCTTGAATGGGCCATAAGGCCTAATTGGGCCACTAGGCCCAATGTATTAAAATAGACATATTGGACTTGGCTTTAAGCCCAACCCACTTGGGCTTAATTAATGAGCTAAGACCTAGTCTTGGGATTAATAATATCAACCTAATAACTAAATGGGCTTGCTTATTGGGCCTATTGGGGTTTTTGGACTAATTTGAACAATACTAGTAAAAATGACAAATAAAAATAAGTTAAAAACCTAGAAAACTTTAAGTGTGAAATAAATATGTTGCAAGAGTATGATCATCTTATAAACTACATGTATACATATACTTATTTATTTATGAGTTTTCATTAAATTTTATCGACTAGAAACCTAAGACCCGTTACAATTTGTATAGGTCTCGGTTGATCGACGCGCTTACACCCGAAGTTCTTATCTATCGATATTCTCATCCGACATCACTAAGTGAGTTCATAGCCTCGCATTTTTACACTTTAATTGTTTTATAAACCCGCGAGGGAGATAACATGCTTGTTTTTAAAATAGAACACAAGGGAGATTGTATGCTAGTAGCCTTGATTATTATAAGTTAGATTAACTCGCTAGATAAAAGACCCGCGGAAATCATGAATTGTTAATTGCCAGGTAATGGCATACGCTTATACATGGAATAGTACTATTTGGAGGCTGCCACCTCCAATCCGTGACGACTGGCTATCGTCAAGTGTCGGGAATATGACACAACGGATGCGTTGTATAGAGAATAATATGCACTCATAGCGAGGGTGTATAGTGGGCATACCTTGTTGGGAACCCCAACATAATGATATGGTAACGTTCGATTCATGAGGCTTATAATAATCCCCCTATAACGTTGTCTGATCCACATCGTTATATCCTGAAAATTTTGAGAAATGATACTTGTGTTCGGAGATTAGATGTTGGGAACCCCAACATATTTTTATGGTTTTTATATATAAACTCTATGGATTCACTCAACATTATTGTTGACGTTTTAGCATGTTTTATCTCAGGTCCTTGAAGGTAATTCGGTGATGGAGATATTTGGAGATATTAATGAAACATATATTTTGAAGGCCCTTTTCAAGAAAATCATTCGAAGGATACATTTCAAAAATGTTGTATGAATTATGAATAGTTTGGGACCTATGATGTAAATTTTATTTCGAATAAATGTGTTTAAAAACGTCTCTTTTCGAGTCGTTTTCTATGCTTGAGTTGTTGTATTAACACGTAGCACCCCAAATGACCCTTCCGCTGATATCGATTAAAATGGGGGTGTTACACTATAGCAACTATAAAAACATGAAAGTTTCGAGTGATGTTTCTTTTGATGAACTTTCTATTTTTTGAGTGTTTTAGTCATTTGAGAATTATAGACCATTTGATTTTGAAATATGAGTTATGAAGTGTGTCTTATAAAGGACATGAAAGTGTATGCTTTGACATGAAGAATTTTTGGATTATATGGAGGAGGTGTTTTATCCTAAGGTTTAAGAGGATGAATATAAATAATAGAGGGTAAAGTAAAGTGGATATATTTGTCTGATTTCAGTTCCTACGAATCTACCATAATGTCACGGATCTTGCATTTGGTAGATCCGTGGGCCCACGAAAGCCATATAAATAAACAGCAAATGTAATGAAGTTTTCTCAACAAATATAAACTTATATCTAACGAAAATAAAGCATGCATAGCATTCATTAGCATAAATTTTGTCCAAGATAGCATAGTTTAACACAAAAGATACTACTGGCATTCATTAAGATAGCATAATATTATCTTAAAATAGCAATTCATGATTCCTAGAGGATGGGTTATGCCTAATTTAAAATTGATCCACGGATGACTAATATCCTAGCAAAGGAGATGATTGGTTTGAGCTTTCCACCAAAGATGGTGAGTAAGGTATGTCGATCTTAACTTCTTCACTCTTATTTCTCTTTCTCTCATTCTTCCTATTAATGGAGCTCATCATTTGATAGTGCAAAATGAATTGTAGTGTATAATGAGGACGAAAGAGTTTCGGATGTTTAGCAAGAACAAATCGGTATAGATGAGAAATGAGTAAACCATATAGAAGAGGACAATCGATTCTATTTTTGACTCTCAATTTTATGAGCAATGAAGTAGGCAAGGTTAAAGTCTTGAGAGTTTTTAAGATGATAGAGCATGATAGCAGAGCATGCATCTACGGAGCTTTTGTGAGTGTCGACACAAATGAAATTCTCATGAACGATGAGTTCCCAATCCTTGATGTTGGGAGGAAGAATTTATTTCATCGGAGGATAATGGTAGGATTTGAGCAATTTTGATGACTTGATGGAATGCAAATGTTTTGAACGACGTCTCTAATGTTTGGAAGGTTAGTTTGATAAGAGACATGTTTTTCACGAGTAGTGTTCAAAAGTTCTAATAAACATTCCTCAGAGAAGATACATGTTCCTTTGTATGGAATTTGAAGGATTTGACCGAATTTTTCAAGTGACATTATGAAATCTTTGTCTCGAATGGTGAAGCCAATTGAAAGAGACATATTACGCACATTACAAATTAATTAGAATTTGCGATAGAATTCGATGATGAAACGAGGACAAATATGAACGTTTAAAGTAAGGAGACAATCAAATTAAATAGATTTGAATTGATCAATGATGTCGTTGCCAAAGGTGGAAGGACTCAATTGCTTCCTTATATAATGAAGGCGATTTCGAATGGCTTTAAAAGTAGGCTTTTGGCATAGTTTGGAGTGTGACTTTATGTGATGGATTTTTGGGTATGTAGGGTTTGTTCTTTTGTAAGTCGGTTCATCATTCCAAGCATAACAGAACCTAGTAAATTTATAATTAGAATATAGATAAATATGTTGAAGATAAGTTATGATATATGTATGTGATTCATGTACATGATGTAGTTAATCACACATGTTCATTTTGCTTTATCTTATAAGTTAAATGAGTCAAGATAATACATTAATTGTAAATCTTGATAGTTTATTTATGAGAGAATAATCATTTTGGATTTGTATAACTATGTAGATAGATAGCACTTGTTAGAAAATTCCTAATTGTGGAGTTTTTATTTGAAACACATAATTGGGTTTTTGCTAATCTCATTAAAGTGTACATTCAAGTAAAGAGAGATTGTTGATCTATTGTTTCAATCTTTTGTCTTTTTATAAGAAATAAAATAATTGTTTTCAAAATAAGATATTTAAGGAAAGAAAAAACTTACAATTATGATTGTAGATATCTTAGAAATGTATGATGTTAGGTTCAAGAAAAGTGTGATTATATGAGTTTTATTATATATTAGTCATTAGTCCTTTATTTTGTTAAAGAATAATGGGGTTAAGCTTGTAATAAGGTTTATTATGCTAAAAGTAAGAAATAGCATAATTACCAAAGTCTAGGGACTAGAAGTGAAACATTAAAAAAATAAAGGAAGGGAAGCTTTCTTCCCTCTCCTATAAATACCCCTCTTAATCACCATTAGAGGGTTAAGCCTTGTAATAATCTTTTCATTTTTCCTTCTATTTTATAATATTTGAAAATTAAATATTTGTCTTCCTCTACTATTCTCTCTAAGCTTTCATTAATGATCATATATGATTCAAGATAATCAAGACCTAACAAGTGGTATTAAAGCCATTAAAGAATTAGAGTGATTCGATTTGTGAGTTTTTTTTACACGTACCGAGGAACTTCACGATGCAACTGTGAATTCGTTTGAATTTTAGAGCTTTCGAGTAGTATGTTGTTAGTTTTCGAGTATTTGGCACGTTTATCATATATCTACTGGATTTGAATATTGAACGAATTCTTGTAAAGTTTGCATTTTCGGAAGTGTTTTATCATTCTCAGAAGGAGTTGTAGTAGTTTCGGATTATTTCTTTACATTTTCGGAAGCTTTTGTATCGTTATTAGTTTAGTTTCAGTAGAAAAAGTGTTGCAATAGATATATACGCATTTTCGGTTCTATCGAAAACGTATATTAGGTGCTTATTGATAAACTTGGTTGCCTATCGAGGTTTCATAAATTATTCATACATTTTTTGGGTTTTATCCGAAAAGTGTGAATCAGATTAGTGAAGTTAATCTCGGAAATAATCATACAAAGTCCTTTAAAAAATTACAATTCAAGGTTTGTATCGTGGATACGGTTTTTAAACACAAATTCGGTAATACAAACACTCGGAAATAAATTCGGTTCTATCAAAATTTGGTGATTTAAGTGTTTTGGATTAATTAATACATCATAAATTTCGTCTATCAAGATTGTGCTCTTGTTCCATCCAATCATAAGGATTTGTTCAAAAATTCGTCTATCGAGATTGATTAAATCAATTTTTTGAAATAAAACAAGTTAATCGATTTTTGATTTAGAATATTTCTGAGTTTACTAAGTTTTAAGAGTACTGAATTTGATAGTATTCTTTGTCCTAGTTTTAGTTATGTCCGAGAAGTGTACCGAGTTTCAGACTACTTGTTATCCGAGAACAGTGTTTTTTGAATTTGACAACTGTTACCGAGTTTGGAATTTTTCTCACGAAAATCACTCGTTTTCGTCTACAAAGATCCAATCTTTGAATCATAAATACATGTCGACATCCAAAACATATCAACAATCCCTCGCTGATGTCGGTTCTGAGAATAGGCCTCCTATGCTTGAAAGGGGTAGT
This sequence comes from Tanacetum coccineum, assembly GCA_026074375.1. NCBI lineage: Eukaryota > Viridiplantae > Streptophyta > Magnoliopsida > Asterales > Asteraceae > Tanacetum > Tanacetum coccineum. Next base: position 23,003 of record BQNB010096134.1, read on the forward strand.
TACATACCATGGGCAAGTAATTTAGCGTATAAATAAATCAACAGGGAAAATCAAAAGTGGCTAACAAAGTACTGATGAAGGTCCTTATCAGCTTTCAAATTGTCAATTCCTATTATTCGACATACCAAAACTGCACACTGCAGAGGATTTACAAGATGATGCGTTATTGCACTATGATGCTGAAATGGAGCTCATGAATCTGATTCTACTTTCTATTCCAAATGAAATTTACAACTCTGTCGATGCTTGCACTACGGCCAATGAAATATGGAAAAGAGTTGAACGTTTAATGAGGGGCACTATACAAAACCAAGGTGACAGAGAAACTCGTTTTACGAACGAATTTGATAGTTTTGTTGCTGCACCAGGAAGCACTTGTTTTTTGTCTAACAAAGAAACCGTTTTGCTCAGTTAATGAATGATTTGGAACGAAATAAAATGATTTTTCTAATTGTCACAGTTAACACAAAGTTCCTGAATAGCTTGCAACCGAAATGGTTGAAATATGTCACCTAAGTTCGTCTTGCTAAACGTTTAACATTGGATTCGTTTGATGATTCTCTTTTGATACTCTTCACATTCGAGAAACTGGTTAATGCATCACGGGCAAAGAAGTTAGAAAAGTCTCATGATCCTTTGGCTCTAGTAGCACACACGGGTTCATCTTCCAGAAATACCTCATCTTATTATGTTACACACCCTACGTCTGTGGTTGATTATGACGATGAGTACCAGCAGGATGATGTTCAAACCAATTCTGAAGATCCCTTAACCTCTGCAATGTTGTTACTTGCTCGAGCCATTACTCAAAATTTCTCTAATCCAACAAATAATCGTCTTCGTACTTCATCCAACACCAGAAACCAAGCAATTATTCAAGGAGATAGGGTGAATATTCAAAGCAGGAACTCTGGTAATACTGGAAGAAATACTAGACGAGCTTATGTTCAAGAGGAAGTTGTTGAGGGATCTAATGCTCAAAATGAGACCGGAAATGTTCAAAGGACTATTCGAACTTCGTCTTCAGGAAATACTTCAACTGTTCAATGCTACAACTGCAGTGGAAAAGGACATTATGCTAGGAATTGTCCAAAGCCAAGAGTTCGTGATTCGAAATACTTCATGGAACAAATGTTGCTAGCAAAACAGGATGAAGCTGGAGTAATTCTTACCGATGAACAGAATGATTTTCTCTTTGCTGATGCTTCAAGGATGGAAGAAATTGAAGAACTCAGTGCAAACATATGCTTAATGGCCAGGATTCAACCAGCCGATAATACTTCTGATGTTGGGCCAAGCTATGATTCTGCATTTATTAGTGAGGTACAATCTTCATCCATCAAAGATAATCAAGAACAAATGTATCCAACTCATACTAAAATTATTAACAGTACAATTGGTGATGATCAAATTGATAGCAATATTATATTTGATGAACCAAATGGAAATGTTAATAGTGGCAGTGTTGAAAAAGATACACATGTTCCTGACCTATATGCGTTAGAGCAATATAACAACCCGTATTTTTCAACAATGTAATTATCCATCTATTAAATTAGGTGCATTGTAATATCCATCTATTATATATACCACCTTTATACAGGGAAATTTTTTATTTTATCTCATAATGCAACGTAACTTGCATCTCTAAAGTAAACGAGCTCACGCAACCTCCACCAATGCCATCTATATCTA